>BRZM01000847.1:0-40103 GCA_033238685.1 Lates japonicus
TGTTGGAGCAGCTGTAGTTGTTGCGGCTGTAGTTGTTGGAGCAGCTGTGGTTGTTGCGGCAGTTGTGGTTGTTGCGGCAGCTGTAGTTGTTGGGGCAGCTGTGGTCGTTGTTGGAGCAGCTGTAGTTGTTGGAGCAGCTGTAGTTGTTGGGGCAGCTGTGGTTGTTGGAGCAGCTGTACTTGTTGTGGCACCTGTGGTTGTTGGAGCAGCTGTAGTTGTTGGAGCAGCTGTAGTTGTTGCGGCAGCTGTAGTTGTTGGGGCAGCTGTAGTTGTTGGGGAAGCTGTGGTTGTTGTTGGGGCAACTGTGGTTGTTGGGGCAGCTGTAGTTGTTGGAGCAGCTGTAGTTGTTGGGGCAGCTGTAGTTGATGCGGCAGCTGTGGTTGTTGTCGCAGCAGTTGTTGGAGCAGCTGTAGTTGTAGCGGCTGTAGTTGTTGGAGCAGCTGTGGTTGTTGCGGCAGCTGTAGTTGTTGAAGCAGCCGTGGTTGTTGCGGCAGCTGTGGTTTTTGCGGCAGCTGTAGTTGTTGGAGCAGCTGTGGTTGTTGCGGCAGCTGTGGTTGTTGGAGCAGCTGTAGTTGTTGGGGCAGCTGTGGTTGTTGGAGCAGCTGTAGTTGTTGTGGCACCTGTGGTTGTTGGGGGAGCTGTAGTTGTTGGGGCAGCTGTGGTTGATGCAGCAGCTGTGGTTGTTGGAGCAGCTGTGGTTGTTGGGGCAGCTGTGGTTGTTGGGGCAGCTGTAGTTGTTGTGGCACCTGTGCTTGTTGGGGCAGCTGTAGTTGTTGGAGCAGCTGTAGTTGTTGGGGCAGCTGTAGTTGTTGGAGCAGCTGTAGTTGTTGGAGCAGCAGTTGTTGGAGCAGCTGTGGTTGTTGCGGCACCTGTGGTTGTTGGGGCCGCTGTAGTTGTTGGGGCCGCTGTAGTTGTTGGAGCAGCTGTGGTTGTTGGAGCAGCTGTGGTTGTTGGGGCAGCTGTAGTTGTTGGGGCAGCAGTAGTTGTTGCGGCAGCTGTGGTTGTTGGAGCAGCTGTGGTTGTTGGTGCAGCTGTGGTTGTTGTTGGAGCAGCTGTAGTTGTTGGTGCAGCTGTAGTTGTTGGAGCGGCTGCCAGTTGTTGGGTGCAGCTGTGGTTGTTGGAGCAGCTTTTTTGTTGGGGCAGCTGTGGTTGTTGCGGCAGCTGGTTGTTGTTGGAGCAGCTGTAGTTGTTGTTGGAGCAGCTGTAGTTGTTGGGGCAGCAGTAGTTGTTGTTGGAGCAGCTGTAGGTGTTGGTGCAGCTGTAGTTGTTGGGGCAGCTGTGGTTGTTGCTGTGTGGTTGTTAGGGGCAGCAGTAGTTGTTGCGGCAGCTGTGGTTGTTGCTACAGCTGTGGTTGTTGGAGCAGCTGTGGTTGTTGGGGCAGCTGTAGTTGTTGGGGCAGCTGTGGTTGTTGTTGGAGCAGCTGTGGTTGTCACAGCAGCTGTGGTTGTTGGGGCAGCTGTAGTTGTTGGGGCAGCTGTGGTTGTTGCTGCTGTGGTTGTTGATGCAGCTGTGGTGTTGGGGCAGCTGTGGTTGTTGGGGCAGCTGTAGTTGTTGAGTGCAGCTGTAGTTGTTGGAGCAGCTGTAGTTGTTGGTGCAGCTGTGGTTGTTGGAGCAGCTGTAGTTGTTGTTGGAGCAGCTGTGGTTGTTTGGAGCAGCTGTAGTTGTTGTTGGACAGCTGTAGTTGTTGGGCAGCTGTAGTTGTTGTTGGAGCAGCTGTGGTTGTTGGGGCAGCAGTAGTTGTTGTTGGCTGTGGTTGGTGCAGCTGTGGTTGTTGTTAGACGGCGCCTTGGTTGTTGGTATTTCGTTGTTGGGGCAGCTGTGGTTATTTGCGGCAGCTGTAAGTTTGTTACCTACAGCTGTAGTTGTTGGAGCAGCTGTGGTTGTTGGAGCAACTGTGGTTGTTAGAACTGGCTTCTATGGTTGTTGGAACAGCTGTGGTTGTTGTTGGAGCTACTGGTTGTCGCAACAGCTGTGGTTGTTGGGGCAGCTGTAGTTGTTAAGAACGCTGTGGTTGTTGGAGCAGCTGTAGTTGTTCAGAGCAGCTGTGGTTGTTGGGGGCAGCTCTTAGTTGGTGGGGCAGCTGTAATTTATTTGTTGGAGCAGCTGTGGTTGTTGGAGCAGGTGTAGTTGTTGGAGCAGCTGTGGTTGTTGGGGCAGCTGTAGTTGTTGGAGCAGCTGTGGTTGTCGAAGCAGCTGTGGTTGTTGGGGCAGCTGCTAGTTGTTGGGGCAGCTGGTTGTTGCTGCAGCAGCTGTGGTTGTTGGGGCAGCAGTAGTTGTTGTTGGAGCAGCTGTGGTTGTTGTTGGAGCAGCTGTGGTTGTTGGAGCAGCTGTAGTTGTTGGGGCAAGCTGTAGTTGTTTTGTTGGAGCAGCAGTTGTGGTTGTTGAGGCAGCAGTGGTGTTGTTGTTGGAGCTGGTTGTTGGTGCAGCTGTGGTTGTTGGAGCAGCTGTGGTTGTTGGTGCAGCTGTGGTTGTTGGGGAGCAGCTAGTTATTCGCGACGGCGTAGTTTGTTACTACAGCTATGGTTATTGGGCAACTATGTGGTTGTTAGGGCAGCTATGAGTTGTTGGTGCTGTAGTTTGATGGGAGCAACTATTGGTTATTTGTTTGGGTAAACTGCCCAGGCAGCTGTAGTTGTTGGGGCAGCTGTTGTTGTTGGAGTTGTTGGAGCAGCTGGTTGTTGGGGCAGCTGATGTAGTTGTTGGGGCAGCTGTTGTTGTTGTTAGACAGCTGTGGTTGTTGGGTGATGTGGAGCTGTGTTGAGCTGGTTATTGTGGTTATGCCTTGGCTGTGGTTGTTGCTGCAGCTGTAGTTGTTGGGGCAGCTGTGGTTGTTGTTGGAGCAGCTGTGGTTGTTGTTGGAGCGGCTGTGGTTGTTGGAGCGGCTGTAGTTGTTGGAGCAGCTGTAGTTGTTGTTGGAGCAGCTGTGGTTTTTGGAGCAGCTGTGGTTGTTGGAGCAGCTGTAGTTGTTGGAGCAGCTGTGGTTGTTGTTGGAGCAGCTGTGGTTGTTGTTGGAGCGGCTGTGGTTGTTGTTGGAGCAGGTGTAGTTGTTGGAGCAGCTGCTCCAACAACTACAGCTGCTCCAACAAGTTGTTGGAGCAGCTGTGGTTGTTGGGGGCAGCAGTTGTTTTGTTGGAGCAGCTGTGAGTTGTTGTTGCTGCAGCTGTAGTTGTTGGAGCAGCTGTGGTTGTTGTTGGGCAGCTGTTGTAGTTGTTGGAGCAGCTGTGGTTGTTGTTGAAGCAGCTGTGGTTGTTGTTGGAGCGGCTGTGGTTGTTGTTGGAGCAGGTGTAGTTGTTGGAGCAGCTGTAGTTGTTGGAGCAGCTGTGGTTGTTGTTGGAGCGGCTGTGGTTGTTGGAGCAGGTGTAGTTGTTGGGGCAGCTGTAGTTGTAGACTGTGCGTTGCCTGAGGCTGTTCAACAATTGATATGGATAGATTATAGTAACAACAGTCAACAATCCAACATTTCAAATTCATGTATTTAGCCTATAGTTTGAGAATAAATTACTTAAACTTACCAACTAAGAGAAGAAGCATGATACAGATCTTCATCATCATTGTGGCGAGATTCTGTTTTAAAAACAGAATCACTGATTAAAATTCAAGTTCTAAATATGTCTGAACAGTTTTAGAGACATTCACAGCCATTCTTGCAAATCTCTAAACTAACATGTAGCAACAGTTGAAGAATATTATTAAATTATTGTTTTAATGAATTACATCGTTTACTGAATCTTTTAGAAATTTATACTTTTTTTACAGCATACAAACAAACTGGTGTCATCTATTCAGAAGAAACAGTTTCTGAAATCAACTGGGCTTTTTGTTTTCAACTTTAAGTTAAAAACAAGTTTTAGCCAGACACACATAATTCTAAATGACTAATTATTTTTAGTTTTATATTTCTTTCCCCAATAAAATGAATACAGGTGTTATACACACACCAAAGCAACCTAATAATTGTATTAATAATAACATCACAAATTAAGAAAAATGTGTTATGGCTTCATTGATTGTACTGACAAATATTCATCATTAAAAATACTTATGATTGTGCCTGGTGTTTAGAATGCCTTCAGTTTAGTGGGTTGACATTGTGATGCTCTCTGATTCCACCTGTTCAGTATCCTCTGCTGTTTGCTTGTTGATGTCCTCCATGAACATACAGCAGCTTTTATATCCACACAAAGCAGAGGTAAAGTGACATCAGGTACAGAACAAAGACGTAATGATGTGAATGAGTAATGTGTTTCTCCATAGTTTAAGGTGTGGCCATTACATAGCTTACATGCCTCTGTTGGCTGATATGTTTTGTAATGTCCAGTCAAGATATTTTATTTTACACATTATGATGGCTTTATTTTTATGGGGACACTTTGAAGTTATTTAAAAACATTTTTTCCGTGTTTTTTTTTTTTTCTTTCTTTTTTTCATTTCTGGTATGTTAAGTATAAAAGACTGAGGTACCTACACCCATAGCAGAGACTGTGGGTTCACCTAATAACATTAACCTGGACAAAATGGATGTCATGTTGTCATTTTTATTTAATATCACAATATCACAATTCACATAAGAAAACAAAATCATCTTTTAACTTTTGAACACCAAACCTAAAACTGACATTCCACACGCTTTTGTGAGATTTGAGCCATTTTTGAAAAATGTAAATTATATGGTCTTTAATACATTTGCATCTAAACCATCATTTTTGCACAGGTTATTGAACATTTCGAGAAGCTTTGTGTCAGTTCTCATCAGAAGGTGGTTTTCTAACTGCAAATAGACATCCACAGAGGTGCTTTTTAGGTCTTAGGACCAAGAATCGTGCTGATCTGAGCAGTTTAAATGAATGTGACATATTTTGAAAAGAAGAAGAACAAGAAAAGAGACTCAAGTGAGGTGGAAATGAGATATGTGAATACTTCCACAACTGTTGCAGAATGTTTGAAAGCTTGTCAATCATCTGTTGTGTAACACATCTGGTGCTTGTCCCCCCCAAAACAAACATCTGTTGATCCCTGCCAGACCACAGCAACTGAAAACAACAAAATAATTTGCTCTGCAAGGTTTGTCAAAACACCAGAGAAGTTCCAGTACAAACAAGGAGATGAAACTCAGTATAACTGCTGAAAATCATGCGTTAATACTTGCTGTCACCTTTTTGATTTCTTCTGCTGCACATAAGAGATGAGATACAGACGTTTGAGCCACCTGAACCAAATCAAGAAATGTATGAGATTTCTGATGATTTGAAATACTTTGATTAATGCAGGATCAGACCATTATATTTGGAACATGAATATGCATCATATTCAATGCAAAAAGTTACCATAGTGCCAAAAAGTTATTTATCTGAGATGGAAAAGTTTCAGTGTTCAGAAACAAAATGCAGTTCAGTTTATATCACACTCACTGGGTCAGTGGCTATACCAGACCGTACAAAGCATCGTCTTTTATAAGGATACAAGAGGCACCTGTAACTGTGTCTTTCTTTCAGTTTGTGGTGGATGAAACCAACTGTTGAATGGGGAATTTGGTGTTTGTGGTAATGTGGCTCTGTGGTGTTGTTTGCACTGTTGTTACCTGTTGTCGTGAAATCTATAAATATAAATAACCAAATGTAGAAGAGCATGTCTGATTTTGCTATACAGCAACAAGGCCAAGTGTAAACAGTATGTAAGGAAGTTATTCATTATAATTAGTCAACTGACAATAGTTTTACAGCCATTAAATGACTGACATTTAACTATTTACTGATGACAACATTTCAGACAAAAGATTCTCTGTCAGTGTTTTCAAAATACAAAATATTAAATAATTCATGACCAGAAAAGTTAAAACAAACTCTTTATAAATACTGTACCATGATTACGCTAATACCTTTACCTTCAAGACACCAAACATCCAAGTGACAATGAGCCAGACACATTTTAATGTATAAGGACAAAAATGTCCTGAAATCCTGAAATCCTCAGATTTGGTTTAGTGTTTACTCAGAGGAACTCAGGAAAAGCTTGGTTTCTTTTAATGTCATTTTCCTCATGAGCAGGAATCACGCCGTTTACTCGAGAGAAGGTTTCCTAGTTCCTAGGTGAACTTTTCTGCTGTCCTCACAGTGATATGCCATCCATCCACCCATCCACCCATCCATCCACCCATCCACCCATCCATCCACCCATCCACCCATCCACCCATCCATCCACCCATCCACCCATCCATCCACCCATCCATCCATCCATCCATCCACACCCATCCACCCATCCATCCATCCACCTATCCAATTCCATCCACCCATCCATCCACCCATCCACTCTATCCATCCACCCATCCATCCATCCATCCATCCATCCATCATCCATCCACCCATCCACCCATCCATCCCACCCATCCACCCATCCATCCATCCATCCACCTATCCAATCCATCCATCCATCCATCCATCCATCCACCCATCCATCCATCCATTCCTCTCTCCAGCAGCATTTCCCCAGCTCCTCCTGGTGTTTCTATCTCCCACCAGGTGTAGTACTACGCTCTGATAGTTTGTACATTTGAGATCATATTTTTACATAATTCTGTACTTTTCTGCTAGTAGTTCTGTTTTCACAAATGCTTGAACTGTAAGAAAATGACATCTGGTAAAAGTTGACATTGGAGAGTTTGTAAGACCCAGTGAACCCCCTCCCATCATATGAAGCCTGCAGACATCCGTATCACTGTTTACTGTAGAATTGCCACAAGTGAAGTTTCAACATCATCAAAATGATTGATTGTGTTCCGCCAGTCCCCAAAGTGACAGTGTTTACCCGACGCCAGGACAGAATCAGAACAAGGAAACTGTTATATTGGAAAACATCATCAAACGTTATTTTACTTGTTTTCCAACCCACGGTGGTAACCAAAGTGCTCAACATTTTATAGTTCTAAAAAATCAGTGCACACAGAACCGCTGAACAGCTGCTGCAATGGCATCCAATGTAAGCAATTGTCCAAGTCAAAGTCCGTCACTAAAGCTGCTTTGTTTTACCACTGATAGATTCAGATTGTTATTCTAAGTGTCTGACCACATGATGAGGATTCCACAGAGACAGAGCTTTTATTAAAGAGGAAGATCCTTTTAGTTTAAATCCAGAAACATCTCATATATCACTACCAGACTCCACTGACAAAACAGGGATTTAGAGTTGACATGTTTTTGTATCTCTGTCCTCAGTGTATTAAACTGTCTTCTTTCACAGTGTGGGAGTGCAGACAGACCATGCCTATCTAGGTTTAGCCGCCCATACAGTGCATGACTCTGTAAGCCGAAATGTGTCCACCTGTGTGAAGTCAGATTGGATCCTAGAAACATTCGCGTGACGGATACTGCATCAGTGTAGAGGAATGGTACATCTGATGGAAGAGCGCTGGTCTATGACATCAGGAGACATCTGTACAGAATGAATCATATGTTGCATCACATTCTACCTCTATTCTATTCGGTCTTATTTTATTACGCAATCCAAGTTAACCATTTTACATCATTTATTCTACAAGCTACCAAACATGCTGCAGTGAAATAGTTTGAAACAGAAAGAATGGAAATGTAATACCCCCAAACATCACACAGTAAGACATTAATTTCTGTGACTGTATGCGCTCTGATTGTTTCCAGGGAGTATTAGTGTGTCTCTTGTTGTTCATCGGCTGCATGAAGGTACATCTGGCTTAACAGGTGGAGACTGGATCACTTTCTTGCCTCCTCAGTAGGGATGTTTTTACAGAGATTACCATGTTTAGTTCTGTTGTTGTAGTTCAGTTTCTTAATGCCTTCATCAGTGGATGGAGTGTTTGCTCAGTTGTCGCGGAGATGGATCAGTGATATGTTGTTAGGATTTGCACTTTTAAGACTTTGCTGTGTTTTAAAAAAAAAGGAAAAGTTGAGAGTTGGGATTGTTTTGTCAGATCAGTACAGTGTCAGAGAAGCTGGGTGCTGTGGATGGTAAAATCATTAAAGTTACTGACTGATGCTAAGTTACAGGAACATCTGTCACAGACGCTAGGTTTCCACGGATATTTCAGACACGAGCCTTTTTGTGTGTGTGTGTGTGAGATGGTTGTTTGTGTGATCGTCTCCTCTTGTGATTTAAATCCCTGTGTAAATAAGGTTTAACAAACAGCCACACACACACACTCACACAGTTGAGATTACTCACAGAGTGAATAAAACGCTTTGTCCGTTGGTTCATTGACACAGACACATGAGAGGAGCTGAGCTGTTGGCCCTCTTTTCACTTTGATTCAAATGAAATCTTATGGGTGACGGACGCTTTTTCAGCTCTGTGTGTTTGAAGCAGACTTTGTTCCAACAGAAACATGTGTTTGTGTGACATTGTTGGGGCAATTGTGGTTTCCAATTTAGAGCCATTATTGAACATTTCCTCTTTATGTTGGACCAATAACTGTTTGCCCATCATTTCAAAACAAAGAACCTTTATCTGCACTTGGCACGGCTCAGGACAAAGATTGGATCTATGATCTCTCATGGGTGAAGAAGTGATCACGTCCATCACCTGATTTTAATTTGGCTGAATGACATGAATCCACAGCAGCTCAGCTGGTAGAGATTTTATTCTGTTGTTGTTTGTTTATGATTTAGACTGATTATTCTTTATAAAAGGAATATTTCAGTTCTTCAGTTCACAGAGTTTCCAGTCAGTCAGTAAGAAAAAAAAACGTATCCAAGCAGTTTGTTTCTGTAAAAATACACTTACTGTTGCACATTACTTTAAATATAAACATCATTTATAGAAGACATGGCTGAAATGTTATTATAGGAATTGATAAAAGTAGCTTTTGTGTGGACGGAGCAGTCCTCCAGAGGTCTGATGAAGACAGCTGTGTGTGACTGAGAGTTCATATTCACCAGACAGATGGGATCGTTCAGTCAGCCGAGTCACATGGTTATCAATCGATCTAAAGAACATGGACATGTTGTTGTAGTTGCTGGGCAACAGGAATCAGCCATCGATGAGTTCTCACTTGACCAGTTTTTGAGGAAGTGAAATCTAGGTTAAGGTTATTTTCATCATGAGAGCAGCATTTTCATCAGTCTCACCCCAAGGTCCATTTAGCTTTCAACCACATCACACTGTGTTGGTGAGCACACACAGTTTGTGTTTGTCATGTCACTGTAGAGGCTCAACTGTCCACTTTCTCTGAGCACTTCAGCGACTTCTTACTGCTGGTTCCACGGTCAGTATTTACCTCTGAATGGGTGAGGACCGCTCAGAGAAAAGGACATTTTAAACATCTACAGTTTCAGGTTTGAGGTTTATGTTAGAAATGTCTCCGTTTCTTGGGATTTATGTTTAAAAATCAACCACATACTGAGATTTGTTTTCAAAATAAGTTGGATAATCAGTCTATTTTCACTGTAGTGACTCAGATGGCTTCATAGACACAGTGAATGAATGAAAATGTCGCCATAATCAGAGGCAGAGAGGAACTGAATACTTTCACTCACTTTTTAAAGTGTATTTATTTGTACTTGAGTTTCAACCACAAAACATTTCAGAACAAACTCTAAACTGATTACACACATATTTATCTGATGTGTTCATTGTTACTTTACAGAGATGTGATCGTAAAACATCACTGACATGTTGTCTTCTGTCTTTTCATTCTTTCAATAGTTTTGTTCTCTTTTTCATTCCTCTTGTCATCCTTCCTGCTGTCATTCCTCCTTTCCATCGTCCTCTTTGTCTTTATTTAATTTTTTCTGCCTCAGAGCATCTGCTAAAATTCTCCAGGCTAACACCTGCCTGTTCTCGTAACTTCAGTTATCCTGCACATGTATAATTGCATTATATGTAACTTTATGTGAAGGAAGTGACCAGGAGGGACTCTGTAATTCCAGACGAGCAGCTGATGGAGTGAATAGCGTATTGTATTGTTAATGGGATCCACCCAAACCATCGGGTGTGTCTCTCTCTGTTGCTGCTGTGACAGCTGTTGCTCTCTGCTGTGAGAACACATGCATCAAATATCTTGCTTTTATTCAGCCGTGAGTTATCTGTCTGGAATTAGCTGAAGCTGGTTCAGAGTGAGAGCTCCTGTCTCGTGTTGATGCTGCACCTAGAGTTAAGATTCAGTTTGTACATTTTGGGTGTACTCTTGTAAAACTTGACTCTTCATCCTAAACCGGTTTGGGAGCCTCAGAGCTGAGAAAACAGGTGGAATTTAACGGGGAGACAGAGACGTGTTCTCACCCCAGTACTTTACTGTGCATCAGTTGGCCTCATTTAACTCTGTAAAAGGAGAATCTGACTCTGCCTGAATCCTTTCAGAGACTCTGAATCTGCAGAGCAAACACAGGCAGGACAGCGACACTTCTCTCTGTGCAGAAGGCAGCAAATCAGACTGAAATGAAACACTGATTGTGGGGCTGAGGTGCTGAGACTCAGACCTGCTTTTATACAGAAACAGTCAATTTCTGAAAACTGCAGCAACTCTGAAAACACAAAGGCCACATAACAGGCTGAGTTTTGTTTTTGTTTTTACTCAACAAGTGATTTTTCTTAACTGCTGACGACCTCCACCCAACTGCAGATTAGTCCCTCTCTGCTGTTAGAGTTAACTCAGTAACTCAGTAAGTTTTTTAGCTATGATTACTGGCAGCCAATTCTTCTCTTCCCAGTCTGACCTGGAAGTATTCCCACATTATTCCAAGATTATCACCTCCATGCCGGTTCTCGTAGTTACAGCAGATAAATGGAAATGTGTCTGTAGCAGTTTGTTAACAAGTGAAATCAAATACAGAACTGATGCATCAGTTACTGGGTTTTATTCTGACAGTGAAGGTGCCTGTGGACCTGGTTTGACTCTTCTGTAGCTGCTGTATTCAATTCAATGACATCAGACCTTTAATCTTTAAATGTAAACCTGTGAGATTCTTTCCTGTTTCATCTGCATTTATTAAACTGCACACTCAGTCATGCACACCATTTAAATGATTCATCAGTGCTTTTTCCCCATAATGCAACAGTTTGCAGAGTAAATGATAAATAGACTGCACTTATAAACCTGATCAGACCCAACTCTTAAAAACTCAGAATCTCTCCAAACCTGTTCAGGTGAGGACGTCACATCTCATATGTGCATTGTGTATTACATGTGTTAATTACATGTGTTAATAGTATCCTATTACAAACACTCAGTTATAGTGTCACTCTGTCACACTGTAATTGTCATGTCTCAGGGCTCTGGTTGCTCATTAATCTTTTCATGCTTTTCTGGTTCTGTCACTGACGATCATACGTCTTTCTGTCTGGAACATTTTGACTGTATGTAAACCACACATTATGTTCATATAACTACAGCGAGCAGATCAGAGCCGTCAGAGGAACAGTATCTTTCTTCTCTGCTTCTGTATCAGACCTACAGCTGGTGCAGTTAGTTTGACTCGGGCTCCAGTCCAAGACAAATACACAAAGACAAAAGTTACCACTGTCTGGACAATTAGTGTGCTTCACATTTATCATCGTGAGTCATTTCAGGTTCCTCTTGAGCTGGGTTAGGGTTAACGGGGAAACTAACCTCTGTTAAAGTCCAGGTAAAAATGAAGGAAATGAAGGAAATGGCCAATGAAAAAGGAGGAGGTCCTGGTTTGAGCTTCTGTAAGAGTCTCAGCTATGAGATAAAGAGGAAAAAGTATGAAGGTGTTCAGAGTGTCGATCACATCCTGGTTACAACAGAAACACGGAGGAAAAACCAAACAGAAACAAAAGCTTTTAAAAAGTGATGGAAACGTGTAGCACGGCTTCTTCACCAAATGAACTAATCAACACATTTTAAATGACAATAATTAAAACATAAAATAACTGAATAATGTTTCTAAGCTCAAACATTAACAGTGAAATATCAAAACCTCAAATATTCATCAGTGAATTGAACATGTCACTGTTGCAGTGCTTCCTATGATACACTAAGTGACAGTTAACAAAGTGACAGTCCTTGAACTTGTATATTCAGAATTACAAAATGACCACGACACCTGTTGGGTCAAAGGAACAGGCTGGGTCAGTGTCGAGTTAGTTTTCAGTTATATTGACTGGAAAATGTTAAAATGTTGTTTCTGTGCTGGTTGTTTTCTCCTGCTCAGCTGTGACGACAGCAGCTGCTGCACTCATCAGATCAGACTGTTCAGGAATAGAAACATCAACAGTGTTGTGTGTTTTTTTTAAATCTGACCCGTAGATAACAAACAGAGCTGCGTACAGTTGTGGAGGTAAAAATAAATAGCTGACGTTTTGCGTGTATGATGATGCATCCTGACAGTAACACACCTGTACACACCCAGCACAGAAATACAGCTCAGTGTTGAATGGTGGCTGTCTGCACTCATCCTGTATTGTTGTCTGTTCACAGTCTCAGTCGGTCACAGTGATTTCCATCATTATCATGTTTCATATAAATAAAGTGATCACCATCAGGTGAATGCTGCATGACTTCAGCTCTTCCTGTCAGTCTCTACTCGCCAGTTTGGCAACAACAATGACATTCAAAGTCATTTTTCCTGCAGTTTCCACATCAGTTGATATTAACCTTCTTTTTAAGCTACGTAACAAACTGACAGAGGTTTCGTTAGTAAAGACGTTTCCACAGAGCCTGTCAGAACTGATTTACCTTCTCTTCTCCACAGGTTGATGCTCTGTGGTATTTTTTCAACTGGAAGTTGTTTCAGTTTTGGTTCTCGGCCTGAAAAGGTCTGTGATTTTCAGACAGAGAGAGAGAAAGACGTGGTCAGAAAAGAAAAACCTGGTTCAGGCCAAAACACAGAGGAAGTGACGCAGTGAAACGTACTGCACATTAACTGAATCACTCAGAGTGAGATGAGCGTGAGAAAGTCTTGGTCACAGTCTGCAGCAGTTTGCAGATATGTCAGGTGGTGCAGTGAATGGTACAATAGGAAAACAAACAAACAGAGACGTCATCCATCTCTGCCGCTCTCATGTTTGAAAAATGTAGCAAAGCAATAAACAAACGTGGAGCAGTGACTTCTACACACTGAGGAGGAGGGAGGTCAGGGAGAGAGGCCGGGGTCCGGGTCATCATGGGATTTACCTGGTCGCAGGTGTCTGACCCTGATACAGACTGTGTTCAGCCTCAGAGTGGACATGTCTCACAAAATGGTGAAGCAGATGGAAGAGTGCAACAAAAAGATTTGTTGTTTGTCTTCCAGTTACATAATAAACAGATAACCTCTGATAACCTCCGTCTGTATCAACACACTGAGGGCAAGTCCCAACTGGTCATTAAAGTGTTTTCAAAGCACATTCTGTATCTGTCCGTCACCACTGTCACCTCACTACCTCCTTTCATTCTGTTAAAAAGAAGAAAAGATCCACTCAGCTGTTAAAACACGACTGTTTCACAGGTATGTTGTTATTATCCAGCTCAGTCTCACAGCACTGGGTTTAGATCCTGATCACTTTTAATCCAGAAAAGGTTCAGTGGCTTCACCAACATTAAAGGATGAGTGCAGTATTTATGAGGAGAGGTGAGAGTACAGGCAGCTGTTAATGAAAAACTGTGCAAATATTCATCATCATCATAAAAACCTTTGTGATTAAAGTCATCATCATTCACCTGTAAAATGTAATGTGATGTAATTATTGTTGATTCAATTCATCAGGTCCTTTATGTTTAAGAAACATTGTTGGCTAATTAGCTTCCCAGAATAAAAAGCATTGTATTGTAACTTCCCTCTAGTTTAAATAAAGTCACAGAATGGAGACTAATGATCGTATTATCCACCTGAACAGACACAGTGTGTGTTGGGATGAGTCAGTCTCTCCAGCACAGGTTGGTGTTTACTTTAACCATCACCCATATGAACAGGTCATCAGAGCCTCTGATCTGAGGTGTGTTCTCAGTGGAGTTATTTGTAGTACTTACTGGAACATGACTGCCGCCGGCATTTAATATTCACACTCAGAGCAATTCTTCTGCTAATTGATGTAATAGATTTAAATGGATGTGAACATTCATTTTAAAATAGCTTGTAATTAATGTGGATATAAATATGATGCTGAGAATAAATGCAGGTAAATGTCTTTTTGTACAGGAGACAGATGCTAAATCTAATGACTCGAAACAAAACAAAACAACAAGATGCACAAAAAAATGAAGAAAGAAAAGAAATAAATGGAAAACAAGCACAATAAGATTTCTTTTCTTTTCTTTTCTTTTCTTTTCTTTTCTTTTCTTTTCTTTTCTTTTCTTTTCACTGATACGAGAGTGTTTAATGTTAATATTTCTTCACGAATCATCAGGATCTGTGCAGTTTAAGTCTGAATCCACTCATTAAACAATCTCTGCAGCTTTTGACTGAATCACATGGTCTTCATCAGCAGGTGAAATTTGCTCTCGTGTTTTCAAAGACAAAGAGTTGTCAGTATTAACCAGTAATGTATTCTGAAACGAATGGAAAGTCTCTGCTGTGTGATGTGGTCAAAGCCCCTGAAAGAAGTTAAAAAGGAAAGAAGAACAACTTCCTCTCCTCTGCAAATAAAAAGTTGGCATCTGCAGCCCACCAGCTCTGGTATGACCAGAACAGATGACTGCTTTATATTGCTTGTTAGGAATTAAAATCAGGAAACATGTCCACATAGGTTCAGTGTCCAGCAGCAGTTTGGAGTTTAATAATCAATCAAAATGATAGAGATGTTCTTTCTAATCTGAATCTGGAGCAGCTTCAAATCAGGTGCAGAAACTTTCCATCAAAGACAACAGATAAAGTAGAGCTGAGGAATCTTCTGTTACTGAGTGTGAAGTTTAGAGCAGGGAGACTCACTAAGTGTGTTTATTTTGTCATTTTTACACATGCTGTTTAAACTTTATTCAAACGTTTTGATTTTATCATTATGTATGAATGTTTGCCAGTGAAGTGTGTCATGTGTGTTATTTTTAGGACACACTGAATACATATTTCCAACCTCAGTGGGAGTTAAAGGAGTGACTGTGAAAGGTGTGAACGTAAGACAGTTAACACAGATCAATGTTCCTGCTGCATGTCTCATCACACTGTCAGAAACATGGTGGGAGCAGGTGATGCACTTCATTACAAACCACACACGTTGGTTAAAGGTCACGGTGAGCGTGTCGTGTCGTGACGTAGAAATCAGAGGTGAATCCTGAGTGTGATGCTCGGTGACGTGTTGACTTTTCTCCGGTGGATTTGTCACATTCCTTGTGGGAGGACGTGACCGCCTCCTCCAGCGTCAGAGCATGATGGGAAATTCTTTGATGTTTGTCAGTGGCTGCTGCTCATTCAGTCTGCAGACAAAAGTACGGCAGGAGAGATGAAAGTGCTGTTTCATGTCACGATCAAACAAAAACATACACAAAGATTTACACATTTTGAATCATTAGAGCACAAATATGAAATATAATACTGAGCTCGTTTGGAGAATCATCAACAAATAAACACAGAAAGCTTAAGGTCTATGGTGTTGTATCTTTCAACCTTTATTATGTCATATATTTGTATCATATATATTAAATATGATTTCACACTTACAGCCTGTGAACTGAACCAATGTACAGTACACACAAATATATACATTTATACTCTGCATATGTACTGTACATAGTACACGTGTGCTGTATATGATGAACATTATAATAGATATTTATCTGCTGTATTTGATCTGATATTTTTGTTGTATTTTGTATTTTTATTTTACATTATACTACAATTTTAACCAGAAATTAATATGATTAATTTTTTATAGTGTACTTGCTTTCATTACCATATATTGTCTTTTATACATATATACATTATTACATGTTACAATAGTGTTTATTCTTTAATGTTTTTTATCTACTCATCAGGAGTGTGTCCTTCTACTCTTTACTGTGTCTCTGTGACAGAATGTTTACAGAGATGCAGATTACAACTCAAAAATATCTCATTTACAACGTCACAAACTGATAAACATAGGAATATTTTAGAACTGAAATACTGGTCTAACTGTTCTGGTCTGAGCAGCTCAGTGACGCTGCAGCTTTCTGTCTCCAAACGTTACACAACTGCACTGATTTCATGTGTGATGTGATCAAACAGAACATTAACAGAGATGTGACGTTACGAGACAGACGGACACACCCACATGTCGCAGAGGAAATTAGCAGCTGCTGCTCATTCACAGTTTCAGCTGTCAGTCATCTGTACGAGAGGGAAGAGACTGAACCAGGATTTCAAACACATGTCATCATTAAAGACTTATAAAATATGTAAAATATGACTTTTAGTGACACCTAGTGGTAGCTGCAGAGAACTACAACTACACCATAAATACAGTAAATGATCTAAAGTAAGTGGACACTCCCTGTATTTTTGGTCTGTGGCTGAGGTGGAAAGGAACTCTTACACTAAACCACACTGTGATATTTAGGACAGCAGTGTCTCCAGTTGTCTTTAATCAGAACTAAATCACACTGTGTGCACAATTACTGCAGGAAGAATAATTAGTGTAATAAAAAGATGTATTTTCAGAGAATCATTCAATATCTGTGTTCTCTCTTTTAAAATGACATGGGACAAGAGAAAAACTAGAGATTTGTATGTTTGACTTTTTTCAGTTTTGTGTTTGTTTTAGTGTGGTACAGTCTGGATGTGTTTTCTGTGTTCTGTATTAGTTTGTTCGTGTTTCTTTTCTTTATTTTGTCGTTTTCAGGATTCTTTCCATTCTTCTGTCCTTTGTTTTGGAGTGACATGTTCAACAATCCTTCAGGACTGTTGTCCACAGACTTTTGTATCTGTATCTAAAGAAAGTTTTGCTGAACAGCTTCAGGATCTCCACCTGTCCACAGACAGAAACATTTGGCTTTTAGCGACATCTAGTGGCAGCAACAACATCTGCAGACCTGCCTCCTCTACAGGCTGTCTGCTTCTGCTGATATTTATTTTATTAGACATTAAACACCTGCTGGCTTGTCTATAATCACCCATCAGTGTATGAACAGGTGGCGGAACTAACTCACTCTCTCTGCCGGAACATCACAGTGTGACACTCAGCGGAAGTAAATACAAACACGAAGCGCCAGCGGCGTTTTCCCGCTCTGTAGCTGTGGGTGAAGGAACAGTGTCCTCTGTGGACAGTGAGAGATTAACCGCTGCTGCTCAAGAAATATTCACAGTGTTTGTGAAAACTATCGTCGAGTACGAAGAGGAGGTGGAGCGTCAGCGCGGACTGCTGGACCTCCACCTGGAAACCGGAAGTAAAGCTACACAGGACAGGTGTGTAAAACCAGACCGGTCTTGACCGATTAAAAACTCATTAACTAACTTTATCTGCTCAGTTGGTCAGTGAGGGACAATGAGCAGCTTCAGAGCAGAAGGAGACCTTCATGTAAAAACTAAATCTGCTCATTAAGATGAATTTCTAGATTTCATTTAGTTCACTTCACTGTTCTCTCACCTTTACTGGAAACTAACAGATTAAAAGGTTTCACAAATCTGAAACCATGTTACTAGAGTCTCCCTGCTGATCAGGTCCAGGTATGAAAAGTACAGATGAAGGGTTTTTATCTGGCAAATCAGAAGCCACCTTCTTTTCTCTCGTCACATCGGTGACCTGTTTTTTCTTGTGTCCATGCAGAGCTTCCACAGCAACATGTCTGTAAGGAGGAGGAGGTTCCCACCGACCCACAGCTCTGTAACCAGGACAGGAACTCCAGTCCAGACCAGGAGGACCCGGAGCCTCCACAGATTAAACACAAGGAACACTATGCCAGTCAGGAGGGAGATGAGCCTGCACTTTGCACGGGTGAGAAACCATGCTCCTGCAAAATATGTGGGAAAGGTTTCATTGACATGCCGATTTTGAAAAGGCACGTGATTACGCACAGAAATGAGAAACCATATCCTTGCAGCACATTCATTTAAGAAGCCACACTGGGGAGAAGAGAGATCACACACAGGACAGGGAGACAAACCAGCACGATGAGCACTCAGCTGAAAAACGTCTCTATGAGGTGACATGCTTTGATAAACGATGCTCTAATAAAGTGACTCATAATAAGAAGAACATTTCTTTCAGTGATTTTTCAGACTGATGGACTGAATGGTTCCAGTGTCGCCATCAGTGCCTTATTTTTCTTTATTCTCACAGTTAAAGCTTTGGAAGGTGATGATGTAACAATCGAAAGATTCACACTGATATTTTGTGAAAGTGGTCGTAGTGAAGGTGTTTGAATGTCGGAGGTTAAATGAAACAGTTTGAGTTGATCAGCTGGTAAACACCACCTGTCCTGCTCCACATGTGTTTTACTAAATGGGTTTAAAGTGGATGTTATTTAACATTATCAACATTTCTAAAGTTGGATATTTACAGTCATTTTTACAGTGATGATCCTGGAGCTGTTGATGAGTTTATTCTTAATAAATTCATTGAAATTTATCCATAAATTTACTATTTCTGTTTGGAAGTTTTCTGCTCACATGCAAACTAACTTTAATTGTGTGTGTGTGTGTGTGTGACATGTTCCTAACACACTGAACTAACACTGACTGTGCACTTCTTTAATTTCTCTCCTGCTCTTATTGAACAGATTTAGTTGTTAGTTCCTCTCGGTCTCCTCCTGCTCTGAAGCTTTGGTCTTGTCCTTCACTCTAAGTTGCTTTGGATAAAAGCTTCTGCTAAAAGAGTGAATGTAATAAAATGTAAATGTGAAGTCTCCTGCTTTAATGAAGCTTTGTTACTCAAAGTGTAGATAATAAATCTGCTGCAGATGAGGTAAATCTGTCAGCTGTCTGCTCAACAATGGTTCCATGTTTCCTCAGGCTACTGCAGAAATACTTGTAGGAAAAAGGTGGAGCGGGTACTGGAGTGTAGTGAACACACCTGTTGGACACCAGGTGGCGCTGTAGGATGGTGAGAGACACGTCACTGACATCACACAGACTCACTGACCTGCTCATTCATGAAGTAACAACCATGAAAAGGTTTTCTAGGTTTTAATGTGTCAGATCTGTAGAGCACACGCCCCTCTGTGGTGACCACTGACCGCTCAGACTCAGACTCAGACAGACAGACTCAGGCCCAGGCTCAGACCTCAGAGACCCAGGCCCAGGCTCAGGCCTGTGACTCAGACCTGTACAAACAGACTCAGGCTCAGGCTCAGACTCAGACTCAGACTCAGACTCAGACAGACTCAGGCTCAGGCTCAGGCTCAGACTCAGACTCAGACAGACTCAGGCTCAGACTCAGACTCAGGACTCAGACAGACTCAGGCTCAGGCTCAGACTCAGACAGACTCAGGCTCAGGCTCAGACTCAGACTCAGACAGGCTCAGGCTCAGACTCAGACAGACTCAGGCTCAGACTCAGACAGACTCAGGCTCAGGCTCAGACTCAGACTCAGACAGGCCCAGGCTCAGACTCAGACAGACTCAGGCCCAGACTCAGACAGACTCCAGGCCTGTGGGCTCAGACTCAGACCAGACAGGCTCAGCTCAGACTCAGACTCAGACTCAGACAACACCAGGCTCAGGCTCAGACTCAAGGATTAAGACCAGGCTCAGACCAGACAGACCCAGGCTCAGACTCCAGACAGACTCAGGCTCAGACTCAGACTCAGACTCAGACAACAGACTCAGGCTCAGGCTCAGACTCAGACAGACTCAGGCTCAGGCTCAGACTCAGACAGACTCAGGCTCAGGCTCAGACTCAGACTCAGACAGACTCAGGCTCAGACTCAGACAGACTCAGGCTCAGACTCAGACAGACTCAGGCTCAGCTCAGACTCAGACAGACTCTCAGGCTCAGGCTCAGACTCAGACTCAGACAGGCCCAGGCTCAGACTCAGGACAGACCCAGGCCTGCGGGCTCAGACTCAGACTCCAGACAGACAGTGGCTCAGACCTCAGACTCAGACTCAGGCCCAGACTCAGACAGAGAGGCTCAGACTCAGGCCCAGACTCAGACTCAGACTCAGACTCAGACAGACTCAGGCTCAGGCTCAGACTCAGACTCAGACAGACTCAGGCTCAGACTCAGACTCAGACTCAGACAGACTCAGGCCCAGACTCAGACTCAGACTCAGACTCAGACAGGCTCAGGCTCAGGCTCAGGCTCAGGCTCAGGCTCAGGCTCAGGCTCGGACTCAGACTCAGACTCAGACAGGCTCAGACTCGGACTCAGACTCGGACTCAGACTCAGACTCAGACTCAGACTCAGACTCAGGCTCAGACTCAGACTAAGACAGAAAAAGACAGACTCAGGCCCAGGCTCAGGCTCAGGCTCAGACTCAGACTCAGACTCAGACTCAGACTCAGGCTCAGACTCAGACTCAGACTCAGACTCAGACTAAGAGAGACTCAGACTCAGACTCAGACTCAGGCCCAGACTCAGGCCCAGACTCAGACTCAGGCCCAGACTCAGGCCCAGACTCAGACTCAGGCCCAGACTCAGGCCCAGACTCAGACTCAGGCTCAGACTCAGACGTCCAGCTTTTAAAAGAGGAGCTGATCAACATTCATCTGAGTCACCTCCAGTTTCTACCATCGATCAGAGGGAAGCAGTGGTGAGTGAGTTGTTTGCCCTGGATTTGTCAGGTCAGGTTGTCCACAGATTACTGACTGAAACAAACATCGGTTAAAGTCCAGTGTTTTGTTATTATTAGACTTTAAATCACTTTAGCCATATTTACTTTACGACTTCTTGTGTTTCTCTCTAACTTTTCCTGAGACTCAGGAGATGAACGAATGTTTACACCTCAAGTCAAAGAAAACCTGCTCTTTTATTTTATACACACAGCAGTCTTATTTTTTGGGTGAAATGCTCTGAGCTGTCCTAAATTAGATGTACGACCTTTAACCTCTTCTATGCTGGTGGAAAATAGGTATCCGTGAACTCGGGGTTTTGGGGGCCTTTGGGGTCCTGGAGTAGGAGCCTACTTTGTCTGGTTGGTATTCCAGCCCCATACACACACACACACATACAAACAGCTGATGTGGCTTTTAGTGTTTCCATTGCGTGAAGCTGCAGCAGTAATCAGAAGCAAACGTCAGGCATTCCAAACAGATGATGGTAACAACCACCTGTGAATTAATGAGCAATGAATTAGGGTTTGATCATGTACATACAGTGCTATTTAGGAGGGTGGAAGCACAAATCTATAGTTACACCTGACTGTCTGCATTCTTTCTACCAAACTGACCTTTAAGGCGACTGACACCCTGCACACAACAAACACCAGCTCACACAGCTGCTGAATGAACACTGCACTGTTTCTGGGTGCATGTTCTTCATCCTCTGGGTGACTGGATGAACTATCCTAATCCTGTCACATGCAGACACAAGAGTGACTACCACACTTTGGTGTTGGTCCAACCTCCCCACACTTAGCTTACCCCACAGCTTAATACAGCACCTGACCACAGTGTAAAACTCCAGGTATTCTGCTGAGTGACTGTGATCATCTCATGACCACTCCGTATTTGTCTGGAGAGCAACAAACAGTCGTTCTCCAGAAAGAACTGTGTAATCTACTGATTATAGGCAAAACAGAAACAACGCTCTGAGGTCTAAATTAAATTAGTCGAGTTCAGTTTGTACGTTTTTAGTTTCATTTTCAGAGGAAGAACTGCTCCATTTAAAGCAAACTTTCATTAAGTATAGTTTTCATGATTCATGACCTGAGTTGCTGCTCAGTACATTGTCTGGTCAGTACTTATGAATGGTGTGTAGAGCATACCTCTGTCCTACTATACAGTCTTTGTTTTGTACAAAGTAGAAGCTTCTCACTGAACGCAGCAGTAAAATATTGACAGTCAGGATGTCTGGTCTCTCAGTTCAGTCACCTGTGAATGGACTGTACTTATATCAAGCTTCACAGCACAGATCACATTCACCCATTCACACAGCACTTGTTCTATATATATATATATACAAAGAGACAGACATACACACTCATACATCAGGGCCAGTGTGGGGTTCAGGATCTTGCCCAAGGATACTTCAGCACGCAGACTGGGGGACCCGGGGATCAAACCACCGACCTTCCAGTTGGTGGGCGACCGCTCTACCTCCTGAGCCGTATTCAGATAACTGAGAGGCTTGTACCAGTGAATCTGTTCTGTTGTTGTAGCTTAAGAGTAACTTGAACGATTAATCAGTAATAAAACTGTTCCCAGGTCTGCTGTAGAGTGAAATAATGAAGTGTCTGTGTACAGTGGGAGTCAGTGGGTTAATCTGCACAGTCTGTAGCTGCTGCTGTGGACACTCAGTGTTTTAGGGCGTGTGCAGATTTCTACAGCCTGTTTCTATGGGTGTAATTCACCTGAAACAAACAGCCTGGATAATGATCAGTGTGGACGATGATATAACCATGACTGTTTCTAATCGTTTTCTTGTTTGGGTGTGGTTGAAAGAAAATAACCACAGGTTCCAGATCTGATTTGTAACATGTCAGATTAACAGTGTTACACTTAGTGTCAGAGAGTGTGCTGGTTCTGCTCCTTTTCTAACATTTACATTTACATACAGGTTGAGACAGGTATTTTAGTCAGCTCAGTCGGTAGAGTTGAGTTTGTTATTGGAAGCGATAAACTGAACTTCAGGATGAATTTACATGAAAGAAATTTTCCATTTTCAGTTACTTCAGTCATTTTCCTAAACTGCTAAACGTGAATCTTTTATTTGTTTTTTGCAGATTCAAAAGTAAGTTTATAAAAAAATACTGGAATCAAGCAGTTAGATATTATAGATATCCACCATGTGTAAAACGAGCCCCCTGAGAAGATGCAGTGTCCTCAGTGATTCTACCAATAAACTTTGATTTTCTCCTTTTAGAAAAGTTAAACTGAGGGATTTAGTTTGTGTCACTGATCAGGTCAGAGTTGATGAGGAGTGTCCTGCTGTTTGTTGTAGCTACAGAATTGAATGTTCTCTGTAATTAGAGGAAATGATCACAGGGAAGGTGGATGTTCATTAAAACCTGCGTCACACCCAGAGCACAGGTTCAGCCACGGCCACTGGAGCAGGGTTTTATTGCTCTCTAGTTAAACTGTGATGTAAACAGCCTGTGTTCAGTCTGATGGTTGTGAAACTGTTCAACTGTCCAGACTCATATCAGACATGAAGAGAAGACTTTAAAGGAATTTAATGAGACATTTTATGTGGATTTCATCATAATTAGTGCATGAATTTTTGAGTTATGTCCACACATATATTTTCTGACCTTGAAAAGTGTCAAAGCTCAGAAACACAACAGCACAAAAGGAATGAAGATTATCACACTCAACACTGTCAAATGTAAAAAAAATGATTTGGTTGATAGAATCAAATATAATGAATAAATAATAGAAACATGATAGAGCTTCAGCTCTGAGCTCCTGTTCTTAGAACGCCTCACATCATGTGCCAGGTGTGGTGCAATATCAAACAGAGGCTTATAGATTGTTCTAATGATCTGATTTCTGTCAGGTCTCAGTGTAGGACATGGAGACACTCGGATGCGGATCAACAATGTGGTTTTGCGTACAGACGGGTGAGATGTAGGCCAGGCTGAATGAGAAAGAAATGACTGGAGTGAAGCTGTCAGTTTATCAGCAGGGACAGACAGAGGTGACTCGACCTGGACATGGAGCGCAGTCCAACATCAAACTACTACAACATTTACATTTCTCCTGCTCCGTCAATATCACATTCATATCAGGCAAAGAATCCAGTCCAGTTTTACACCACATATATATTTCTACTGTTTTAAACTGTTTCATATCGTCCTTACATACAAACAGCTGATGAGGCATCAGCGAATAACATCGTTTAGCATTTTCTTTCCTGCTGGTCTCTCATCCTCTGATCCACTGTGTCAGACTCCCTCCCAACTCACTTCATAGTTAAAGTACAAAGAAGCTTTAAAGTGGAGGGAGGCAGACAGAGACTTACTTTACTATACTCAATGCTTTTTCTGTTCTTGTCCAGAAGCTGAGCGATCAGGCTCCAGCTACACTGATTCACAAGTTACCTAAAACCTTTCAGTTTACAGGGATGGTCAAGCCATGACACACTCACATTCAAAAACACATTACCAATAAAATCAGTTTCTTTTCGATGAAAACATTTTCCATGCATCATAATCAAACTATTAAAAGTAGTGACGTGCAGCCTGTGTGGGACACAAACTGAACTCAAACATATGAACAGATAATTACTGCCAACTAAAAGTAAACAATGCATCTTGATTAACGATTACACAGTCGAAATTGCAGAAAATGTCACTCGACAAGTTTCACTTCTTTATTAAGCACACAGAGCAAGCATCATCTCATTACAGACAGAGAAGGAGATCCTGCACCTACAGTGTGGGAGGGGAAAGTATCATCATGATCATTATCATTAATTAGTTGGTGACGTGGGTCCTGTGGTCATCGGACTGTGAAGAGGTCGTATATAATCCGCTGAAGAGGAGACCAAGAGACAGAGCAACGACAAACTCGAAGAAGAGGAGAGACACCGAGCGAGACATCATCACCTCACTGAGTTCACCTCAACGTCCAAGTGAGTATTTCACTGATTTTAAAAGGTTTATGTCTTTACTGGGAGAAGCAGTGAAGAGAGACAGGAAATGGAGGGAGAGAGTGGGGGAGTGACAGCAGGGCTCCAGCCGGATCAGGAGCTGAACTGGGGGGACTCACTGCTCAGGGTGCTGAGACCCGAGTGGTACGCGCCCTAACCATTCACCTGCCGGGTTGCTTCCTGTTTCTCACGTTTGATTCAGCCTGGCGGGGGTCACTGTCTCACCCAGTGTCAGCTGTGATTGGCTCCAGCCCCCGTAACCATGGATCATGTTTCTATCATTTGTGAATCAATATGTGAATTAGTGAAGAAAGCTTCAATGGCTCCATGACCCATGAGCATTCATTTAAAATAGAGTTTCTGTTTTATTAAAACTGAGATTTGCAAATTTAAGGGCAAAAATTAAAATGGTGCAGAGGCTTTGATCACAGATCAGGATGATCTCTCCAGAGCCTTTTTCAATTTTCCTTTCAATTTGCTTTTTGTTTGTTTGTAACCAAATATTAAAGCAGATTATTTGTTTTTAACTTTCAAACAAAAATCAGTTTCGTTCTCTGCTGATACAGAACTGTAAATTCATCATTAAATCTTTTGTTAAATCAAACATTTTATGGCTCTCAGCCTCTCTGACGTGAGGCTTTGCTGCTGTTCTTCATTTCATATTCTACTGTTAGTCTGGTTTTACTTTCTCTGAGTATTTGTTGCTGAAGGGATACAATCCAGAGGAAAAGCAACGACAACAACAGCAACAAACTTTGAATTTTTAAAATTCTGATTCTGATCCAATAATTATTCAATTATTCAGCTTATCTTTGTTTAAAATGCCTGTGGTCGTGACTTTAAGATTCACGTGTGTGTCTGGGATGTTTCTTTAGAGATCTTTAAGACGTGTTTTGGGTTTGTTTATTTAAAAGCACTGGTCACATCAGGAAAGGTCGCTCTCTCTTTCTGCATTTACACCCACTCACCAGCAGAGGAACCACAGTTACTTCAACAAGACACCTCTCTCCTCTGCTCTGTTCTCATCACATGTTGACGTCGTCTCTTATCTGCTCTTAACTGCTGTTTTTTTACAGGAGATGATCAGAAATAGTTTTGGAGAAGAAGGCGGAGGAGGACAGAAATCAATCACCATGATCAAGGCTTTTATCCTTGTCTTGATACTGACTGGTAAGTAATAAATCAATAATTCAAACTGGAAACCACAACTAAGCCTGAAATATTTGACTGAATTCTGACCAAACTCTTGAATGGAAACAGCATCCAACGGTCAGCCTGCTGAGGGAAGCCTGAGACTCAGGTGTCCCCGAAGTGTAACAACAACAGCTCCAAATACAACCAGTGCTGTGACAATAACCACACCAGGAGGCCCAGCACAATCCCAACCCACAGCAACAACAGCAGGACCACCACCAGGAGCAACTGCACAGAGTGCGACAGCAGCAGCGACAGCAGCAGCAACAGCAGCTGCAGCGGCAATTGCAGCAACAGCAGCAGCAACAGCAGCAACAGCAGCAGCAGCCACGACGGGACCCGCCGCTGAAGCAGCAGCAGCAGCTGCAGAAGCTGCTGCCACAGCCGCACAGGAAGCAGCATTAGCTGCTGCAGCAGTACTAAATGGACCACTACCACCAACTGAGGCAGCACAACTAGCAGCGAAAGCAGCCAAAGCAGCCAAAGCAGCAGCAAGTGCAGCAAAACAGGCAGCTGAAGAAGCACCGGCAACAACTGCAGAATTAATAGAAAAAATAGCAGAAGCATCAACAAATGCATCACTTGCAGCAGATAAAGCGGCAGAAGCAGCAGCGAAGGCTTCCTCTGCAGTGACAGCAGAAACTGCACAGGAAGCTGCAGCAGCCGCAGCAGAAGCAGCAGAAACTGCAGCGAGAGCTCTGGAGGCAATACAGGAGGCACTAAGAGCAGCCAAGAACCAACAACTGGAGGAAACACAGACACGGAACTAATGCAGTTATCAATTTTAGCAGCAGAAACTGCAGCAGAAATGGCTGCAACAACAGCAACTAAAGCGAAAGCAGCAGCTGAAGCCGCAGCTGCCGCTGCAACAGCAACAACTGCAGAAATGGCAGCTGCAAATGCAACAGAAGCAGCTGAAGCAGCTAAGGAAGCAACAACGGCAGCAAAGGCAGCCACAGCTGCAGGAAAAGCCGCATCAGCCGCTGCTGCTGCTGTAGCAGCTCTCTCTGCAGCAACACCTCAACAAGCTGCAACAACCACCACAGCAACAGTAACAACAGCAACAGGAGCAATGACATCAAATGCATCACTGCCTCTTTCCACAGCCACAGCAGCAGCCACAGCAGCAGCCACAGCAGCAGCCACATCAGCAACAGCTGCAGCAACAGCAGTCGCTGCAGCAGCAGCAGCAACAGCAGCAGCCGCTGCAGGACAAACATCAGCAGCTGCACAAAATGCATCACTAGCTGCACTAGCAGCAGCTGCTGCTGCAGAGGCAGTGACAGATGGGAAAGCATCACCGACAGAGGCAGCAGAAGCAGCAGCAAAGGCAGCAGATGCAGCTACAGCAGCTGCAACAGCGGCAATAGACGCAGCAACAGCAGCACCAGCAGCGTCAGCAAAATTAGCAGAGCAAACACTTGCTGCATCAATAAAAGCCGCAGCAGCAGCAAAAGCAGCAGCAACAGCAGCAAGATTAGCAGCAAACGCAGAAGCATCAGGAGCAACACCAGAAACTGCAGCAGCTGCCATAACAGCTGCGAAAACAGCAGCAAAGGAAGCAGAGGAAGCAGCAGAGGCCCTCGAAGCATTACTGAAAGCAGCAACCACAGGGTCAGCACCAGCAGAAACTGTATCTGCAATAAAATTAGCAATAGCTGCGGCCGAGACAGCAGCGAAAAAGGCTGCAGAGACTGCAAAGAGAGCTGCAGCAGTGGCAGAGACAGCTGCAGAGGCTGTTTCAGCAACATCAGAAGAGAAAGCAGCTGAAATGGCAGCAGCATCCATGGAAAAAGCAAAAGAAGCCTTAAATGTAGCAAAACAAGCAGGTGCAGCAGCAGCAGCAGCAGCAGCAGCAGCAGGAGCAGGAGCAGGAGCTGCAGTGCAGGGTGCAACCACAACAGCAGCAGTCACAGTGAAGGCAGCATCAGCCGCTGCAGCAGCTGCGGCAACTTCTGCAGCAGCAGCAGCAGCCACCTCTACGGCCGCTGGAGCAACAACATCCCCAGCTGCAGCCAAAGCAATAAAGGCAGCAGAAGAAGCAGCCAGAGCTGCAGCATTAGTGGCTTCAGGAGAAGAACATCCAACAGTGGCAGCGTCGGCAGCAACAAAAGCTGCCGAAGCCGCCAAAGAGGCAGCATTAGCAGCAACACGTGAAGCAAAAATAGCACCAGCATCAAAAGCAGAAACACTTGCACAGCTAGCAAATATATCATCAATGGCAGCGAAGGCCGCTGAGGAAGCAGCTAATGCAGCAAAAATGGCGTCCTCTGGTAACACAACCGCTGTGGAAGAAGTTGAAGAAGCTACAAAAACAGTGGCTGAAAAAGCAAAACATGCTGCAGAAATACTGAAAACAGAGTTATCATCTACCAGTGAGCCAGCAACACGTTTGTCATTATCAGCAGCAAAGGGAGTGGCAGAAATGGCAGAGGCAACAGCACTGACAGCATCAACAGCAACTGGAACAGCAACAACAGACGACATGGCAGCTCTGATGGTGGCAGCAGCAAAGGCAGCAGCAAAAGGTGCAGCGGCAGCAGCAACAGCCGCCGAGGCTGCACTCCCAACTACAGGCGTCAGTGCATCCACAGCACCATCAACAACACCATCTCCAGCCACAAGACGACAGACTGCCGCAGTGACAACATCCACAGCAGCAGCAGCAGCAGCAACAGCAATGGCAGCCTCAACAGCTGCAGCTGCCGGAGCAACAACGTCCAAAGAAGTAGAAGCTGCAGTCAAAGCTGCACAGGTAGCAGCTAGAGCTGCCACATTAGTGGCTTCAGGAGAAGCAGCAGCAACACTGGCAGCAAAAGCAGCTAACAACGCTGCAGAGGCAGCAGAAGCAGCAGCACTAGCAGCAATGCAAGCAGCAGCAACAGCACCTGAGTCAACAGCAGATGTGGCAGCAAAAATTGCAGAGGCATCATCAAAGGCTTCAGTGGCAGCAAGGAAAGCTGCAATAGCGGCAACAAAAGCTGCAGAATCAGCAACACCAGAAGCAATGACAGCAACTTCAGAAGCTGCAAAAACAGTGGAAAAATCAGCAGAAGGAGCACTAGAAGCATTATCAGCAGTCACTGCAGAAGAAGCAGCAGGAATGACAGAGGTGACGCGTTCAGCAGTGGCAGTAGCAGAAACAGTGGCAGATATGACAGAAGCAACAGCAATTACAGCAGAAACAGCAGCAGAAGCTGCAAACGCAGACAGCACAGGAATAATGTCATCGACAGCAGCAGCAGCAGCAAAGGCTGCGACAGCAGCAGCAAAAGCAGCAGGAGCTCTGCTGCCAACAGCATCTCAACGTCCAGCTGCAAGTGTGACAACAACACCAACTACCGTAAAACCAGCACCCAACAGCAGTGCAGGATCCACAGCGACCACAGTGGCAGCACCAGCAGCAGCTAAAGCACAGGAATCAGCAGTAGTGGGGTCAACTGCAGCAGCAGCAGCAGCCGCCTCAGCAGCCGCTGCAGCAGCTGCAGCTGCTGGACCAGAAGCATCTGAAGCAGCACAAAATGCAGCAAAGGCTTCAAAACTAGCAGCAAGAGCCGCCATATTGGTTGCAGCAGGGGCAGCTCCTGTGGACATGGCAAGAGATGCAGCAAGAAAAGCAGCTGAAGCAGCAGATGCAGCGGCACAAGCAGCAGTCCAAGCAGCTTCAACAGCAACACCAGCTGCAGCAGCACTACAAGCAGCACGGATCGCAGCGTCAGCAACAAAAGCAGCAAAAGCAGCAAATAAAGCAGCAGATGCAGCAACAATGGCAGCATCCGCAAGAGCAACACCTGAAACGATGGCAGCAGCTGCAGAAGCTATCAAAACAGTGGCCACAGAATCAGCACAAGCTGCAGAACAACTACAGGACATTTTATCAGACGCCACAGGATCAGCAGCAGAACGTGCATCAATAGCAGAGGCTCAAGCAGTGGCAGAGATGGCACAAGCAACAGCAATGGCAGCAACAACAGCAGCGGAAACAGCAGCACAGGCGTTGTCAGCAACAACAGCACAGAACGCAGCAGACCTGGCAGCAGTGATGGCATCAACAGCTCAGGCAGCAGCAACAGCCGCTTCAGCAACAGCAACCGCAGCAGAAGCAGCAGCGTCAAGACCTTCATCCGGCAACACAGCAACGGCAACAACAGCAGCACCAGCAGCAACAACAACAACAGCAGCAGGAGCGGGAGCAGCAGCAGCAGCAGGAGCAGGAAGCAACGCAGCAGCAACAGCAGCTGCAGTCAACAACAGAATCAGCCTCATTTCTGTCACAGTGGCTCTGATCGCTGTCGTCCTGCTGTAAAGAGCATAACACAACCAGCTCAGGACCTGTACTGTACAAGAGAAAGATTTATTTGATCATTTTACCAGTTTATCATGTGTGCATCTGAATTATGAAAAATCAATATTTCACTAATCAGTGGTTGATATTTAACCTTTTATTATTATTCTATTTATTATCCTATTTATTGTCTGCATGTGTGAGTTAGACTGTGCATCACATGATCTCTAGATTAATTACAGGTCAAGTGTGTGTGTGTGTGTGTGTGTGTGTGTGTGCAAAACTCCTTGATTATACAAAATTGTGCAAATAGCTTATTCTATAGTTTATTGCAGTTAATAGTATTTCAAATTGTGTTTGTGATTGTAAAGTTGAAAGCTGCATTTAATCTAATTTATGAAATAATGTGTAAACGTCTTAATCAATAAATCAGTGATAGCCTCGCCTCATTCTGTTTCATTCAGCGCCTCAACAAGCACTTCAAACCCTCAGAGGTTTAGCTACTCACAGCGACAGTGTTATAAAACCTTTATGAAATGATAAATATAGGGCTTATTAAAGGGGAGTCAGTTTAAAGTGTTTGTAATGAGTTAAACGTATGACATATAAACACTTAAAGAAAGACAGAAAGAAAGAACATTACTGATGATGATATAAAAATATGTAAAACTACAGTTCAGTCTCTGGAGAACCAGATCAGCACAAATCACTGAAAAATACTGGATCAATGATCAAACTAGTTGTTGATTGATTTTCTGTCGATGAACGAATCATTTCAGCTCTAATATCAGCTGCTTTCCATAAAACTACTCATGAGTACAGAAAGTAGCTGAGATGAACTCCACCTCAACCAGCTACGTCAAAAAGCTGCTCACAGTAGAAACATCGCTAAACATCTCTACCAGAGTCCACTGACAGAAACAGTCATTTTACAGGGAAGAACAGGAGTTTTAATGTCCTGCAGCCTCCGTCTGTCAGTGTGTTTGTGTTACTGTGTGTTACTTTTACTGATGTAAAGGATCTGAACACTTCTTCAGAGTGACAGAACAACACAAACAAACTGAGATGATGAACTGAGATGGAGGCAGTGGTATTCCAGCAGCTCCTGTGTTCTGCTCTGTAAAATCCCTGTTTTTGTCAATGGAGTCTGGTAGTGATATATAGAGATGTTTCTGGTTAAACAAAAAGGATCTTCCTCTTTAATAAAAAGCTCTGTCTCTGTAGGAATCCTCTCACGTCCTCTGTATGTGAGGACTTTTTCCACCACTGAGTATAAGCTGATGTACCTAATAAACTGACAACTGAATGGAATTTTCCAGAAGCCCAGCTCCATCATGTCTTTCATATCTGTCACCATGGACAGCTGCTCTGAGGCTGCTCTGACTCCAACACATTCCACTGAGTTAAATGAACACTGTTAGGGTGGTGCAGCGTGAGGTGTGGTGCTGGCACCCACAGGTTATACTTCACCAGTTAGCACATATCATTCCTTTATAAGACTCACTCATTATCATACCACTCAGAAAATGATACATTCACTGAACCTGGGACCAATGGATGTGAAATGAGAGGTTTGTTCCTCTGTTGTGGAGAATAATGGAGGGAGGGAAACGAGGTGAGTTTATCTGTGGAACGCCTTAAAACACAAAGGACACTCACTGAGGCATAAATGAACATTTAAAATGTAACAGTGAATCAGAGGGATGTAAATTACTGTGTAATCATTCAAATTATTCTTTTCTATTACGTTTTGTATTGACACTATTTTTAAAGTGCTGTTTAAAGTCTAACCATCACCTGACTCAGAGAGCAGTTAACAGCTCAGTGGCCTGAGAAATAAAAGTTTCTCACTCTGTGAAACTCTCTATTTATTCCTTTACTTATTTACAGCCAAGTGGAAAAGTCACTTTGAGAAGCATTTCTCAACTGATCACATGTCTGATCAGACAGGGAGTAACCAATCAGAGCCAGAGGTCGACCCTGCATCTGCCATACTGTACGTGATTTATTTTTTTATTCAGTCATTTGTTATTCTGCAGAAATTAGATTTTGATTGTGAAATCAATAAATCTCTGGAAATGATTAAGATGAACAAGTCTCTGATATATTGATTATGATCAATGTGTAGATCTCGGTGGTCGCCGTATCATTAAAAAAAGTGGTCAACAGTGTCCTCTTTGCAGTTCCCCGACTGGCCGCTGGGAGGCGCTGTGGGCGCCCAGCAGCAGGCGGACAAGAGGCGAGTTGTTCCGGGGAGAGAGAAGAAGAAAGATGTCTACAGCTAACGTTAGCTAGCTGTTGGGTCTCGGAAAATGTTGCGCTCTTGATCTGTTTTTTGGTCTTTTCTCTTGTTCGGGCGAGGCTGAGCCTGAACTCGGAGCCTCTCCGCCGACAGTGTGAAGCCTCGGGCAGAGAACAGGCGGCAGTGCGTGTTGTTGGAGCAGTTTTTGGGCGGTTGTGTGTGTGTTTGCGTAGCGGGAGGGGGTCGTGTCTCCTCCGGTCAGCTGTCCATCAGTTAGGCGTCAGGTGAGTTTATACTTCCTGCTTTTCTGACTCTGCTTGAAAGTCTTCACCGATGAAAACGATGACTTAGCTCTTTATTTGTGAGATCCTCAGAAGAATTAAACTTTACAAAGTTCCTCGTCGGTTTAAAGCGGGTTGAAGAACCACTGTTTGGTCCCGGTACAAAGTTGTAACGTTAACAGGATTCAACGGGGAGTTTTTTGTGACTGATTCTCCCACCGTAGACCCACTTTAACACCATCCAGCCAAGTCATTTTGTTTCTGTGATGTGTGTGTAGCTTTCATATAAACTTTATTTAAACACAGTTACAGTTGTGTTTACGTAAACTTACTCCAGTGCGTTGTTTACCTGTGCGGCAAAAACCCCTCAGTCATTTAAACCTGTCCCCCAGGCCCCAAAGAGTCAGGGGCCCCTGGTCTATAGCCTCTGTATGAAGTGACTGTTAAACCAATCAAATAACATGACAAAGGAGACATAACAGGTACAAATGTGCAAAATGATCAGGGCTCTGTGGGGGTCAGACCATCTGATGCTGGACTCCTTGTCCAAGTGAGGTTGAGTTTCCTAAATGTGGAATCAGCTCCATGTTTTGTTTGGTGTGAGAGACCGGCGGCTCTCACAGGTGTTTACAGTTAATGTATGTGTTTTCTCTCTCTCCCTCTGTCCAGTGAGGATTGTGGGAAACTGCAGCCATGGCAGCTCCAGTAAACATCCAGACTCCCAGTAAGACCTGGGAGCTGAGTCTGTACGAGCTGCACAGGAGCCCTCAGGTAAACCTGTCTTCATTTTGTTGTCATAATTGGAAGATGACAAAGACATAAGAAACATGATACACCATCAGCTATGAAAAATGTGAATTTAGGTGAAAGGATGACGTGATGTTGTGTGTGTTTGTGTGTGTCCAGGAGGCGATCATGGATGGGACAGAGGTGGCGGTGTCTCCTCGCTCTCTGCACAGCGAGCTGATGTGTCCCATCTGTCTGGACATGCTGAAGAACACCATGACCACCAAAGAGTGTCTGCACCGCTTCTGCTCCGACTGCATCGTCACCGCGCTGCGATCAGGGTGAGAACAACTCTGCTGCAGCTGGTCAACAAAATGGCAAAAAATGGCAAATGACCAGAGGCCAGGGTGACAGCAGCAGCAGCAGCTTAAAATGTTGCAAGTCTAGTATCACATAGGATCCCAGCCAGGTGATTTATTTAACAGCAGTAGAATAAAATAATGAGCATCATCAACAAACTGGAGTTTCCTGTTATTTGGATTATGTTGCCTGGTTTTTACAGGTGACTTTACAGCCTCCATATGGTTCAAATCAAACATGTTTATCGTCTTTATTTAACTGCAGTTGGTTAAAAACCACACTATGACTGTGTAAATACACACCTCACACACCTCCGTATCTCAAACGTTCTCCCTCCTCAGGAACAAAGAGTGTCCGACCTGCAGGAAGAAGCTGGTCTCCAGACGTTCGCTGCGTCGAGACTCAAACTTTGACGCGCTGATCTCAAAGATCTACCCGAGCCGCGACGAGTACGAGGCCCACCAGCGCCGAGTCCTGGACCGACTCAACAGGCTGCACAACAAGGAGGCGCTGAGCTCCAGCATCGAGGAGGGGCTCCGCCAGCAGGCCCGCTACAGGTCCGAGAGGTGGGGGACGAAACAGGGAGACGACTGGGGGTTGATAACGGATTAGTTTTAGAAGCTCACTCTCCAGCTTGTGTAATAGTACTGCATACAGAGTTTACATCAGCCGGCATATACCCTCGATGTTGATGGCAGATGATAATATCACCGGCCAGAGTGTCCGGTTAAAAATAAGCTAAACAGCCTAAATAGTCTGTTGTGTGACGAATAAAATTTGTTGACAACTGAAAGGAAAACTGGTGTTTTGAAACCTGGACCTTGTTTTCTCATATAAATGATTGACAGGGACAGAAGTCTCTGGAATCGGTGCATTATTGATCAAGAACAGTGAACCCGGCGATCGCTGCCAGACTCCCTCGTCAAAAACAGTGTTTTTACTGAGCAGAACACAGGAGCTTCTGGAATACCACTGCCCACATCTGTTAGTTAGCATGTGTTACTGTGTGACTTTCAGTGGTGGAAGAAGTAATCACAGTTACTGAGGTAAACGATAACTGCAAACTCACAGTTGGAGGCAGCTGTGTTTCAGCAGCTGTTCTGCTTAAATGACCGTTTTTGACAGTGGAGTCTGGTTGAGATAAAAAGCAGTGATTCTGGTGAAGAAAAAGGCCTGTCTCCATAATGTGCTCAGATAATTGTAATAACAATCTGAGCCTGTCAGTGACAAAACGAACCACTTTGGTGAACTGCTGTGAAGTGGACGTTTGTTTCCTCTGCAGCAGCTGTTCACTGTCCGGGTTCACTCTTCCTGATCAATACTGCACCGATTCCAAACACCTTTGTCCTTATTAATTATTCACACCCAAAAACCAGAGTCCAAAATAACAGAGCTATCCCTTTTAACATGTAAACCTTTATTATTCAGACGTTTGGTTTTACCCCTGCTGTTTCATTCACTCAGTGTTTGATCATGTGACCCGCACATTAACATTTAGCACGACTCCGACATGTGTAAACAGACATCCCTCAGAGTTCAGACATAACTACTTTAATTAAATGACATCTGTTGGATCGTAACGTTTGTGCTTTGTTGTTTAAATGTCGGCTTTGAGATGTGGGAACATGGTGACGCCTGTAAAAGTCTGACAGGTGCAGAAACAGGAGCCGATGAAGCAGAATGCTCCTTTAAATCAGACCTGTGTGTTTCCCTCCGCTCTGCAGGAACCACCGGGTGAAGAAGCAGACTCAGGAAAGTGACAACACCACCTTCAGTGGTGGGGAGGATAACGGCGACGCCCGATCGCACCTGTCCCACGACTCCGCCCCCTCACACACACCCCACCCCTGCGGTCAGACCCCCTCGGAGGCCGGGCCGAGCCGCAAGAGACCGCGGGTCTCGGACGACGGCTCGGGGCCCGAGGCGGACAGCGGGAGCCCGACGCCTCCAATGAGACGCCACAAAGAGGGGCCGGCCTCAGAGATCGAGCTGGTGTTCAGACCACACCCACAGCTGGTCCACGACCAGGACTACAACCAGACCAGGTGAGGACCAATAAAGAACTGTTCTACACAGTTCATTGTTTCATCGGCTCCTTAAAAGTTTCATTCCTAAAGAGAGACTGGATTACAAACCACTTGGTGTTTTTTAAACCAACTTTATTTATAACACATTGAAGATACGTACAGCGACACACTCAGAGCTGTGGGCTACAACTCAGTAAGGTTTACTGTCCAACACAGAATCACAGCTGATCAAGATTTTCACTTTATACACAGAGAACGTTTGACCATCAGTTACTCACAGGAAGTAACAACAAAATACATGTTGAAGATAAGAACAAAACAGACAGGAGTGAAATGAAATGAAATAATATAACAACACGAGCAGAGAAAGCTGAGCCATTAAAATAGTAATTAAATAAAGTTCAGCCAATCATGAAGGATTTCCATAAGGTTTGGATGATGTCAGGAACCGTGTTTAAAGATATTCATTTGTATTTTATCTACTGATTGACACACAAAGAAAAACGAGTATGTAAAGTATTTTGAGTCTAAATATAGATATATATATATATATTAACAGACAGACAGTATAAAACAACAGTATAGAAGCCTTGGCTGATTAGAGACGGCAGCTTTTCCCTTGAATTAAATCAGTTTGAACGGGTCAACAGATGATTTGAAGGAGCTTTATGACGGTGGAAATATTCCTTCATCCACCTTTTATTTCTGATTGAAATTTTTTTGCAGATATGTGAAGACAACAGCCAACGCCACAGTGGACCACCTGTCTAAATACCTGGCCCTGCGCATCGCTCTGGAGGACAGACAGACCAACGGGGAGACGGAGGAGGGAGGTGGAGGAGAGGAGAGAGGAGCAGAGGGAGGAGAACAAGGAGGAGGAGAGAGTGGAAGAGCAGCAGGAGGAGGAGGTGGAGAGGGGTCGAGTCTGAGCAACATCAGTGAGAAACAGTACACCATCTACATCATGACCAGAGGAGGACAGTTCTCTGTGAGTCATACAGCCAACACTTCTTTAAAAGAAGGAGATGAAACGGTTTCAAACAGTTCATCAGTCACAGGCTGAAGCCTTTTAATGTGCACACACACAGTTAAGCTTGAAATGTAGCAGATGTGAGGCTGGAAGTCATCTCCTCCTCTCATTCATTATCGGCTCTTTTCTGATGGAAGGATAACTGTGGTGTATTTGAACCTGTCATGTAAATGATTGACAGGGATGAAAGTTGCTCAGTTCTGAACTGATTCCAAAGATGTTTGTCCCTGTGGATCATTTACACCTGACAACATGGGACACTAATCCTCAGGTTGAAACAGTTTCCTTTGAGCTGGTGTTTGACAGTCTCTCCTCTCACTCTTCCTCTCAGACGCTGAACGGCTCTCTGACTCTGGAGCTGGTCAATGAGAAATACTGGAAGGTCAGGAGGCCTCTGGAGCTTTACTACGCCCCCACCAAGGACCAACAGCAACCACAACCACAGCAACAACCGCAACAGAAGTCTCCTCCTTCACAGAGGGATGGATGAGGGAGATGAGTGTGCTGCTTTCTTCCCTCCTTCCATGTAACCGTGTGTTCATATGAAGCTCAGCTGCCATGATTTTTACATACTATCAGCATTTTTTGTTTCAAAGTTACTGACATTAAGTTGGTCTGATTTCATCTGTAAACTGAATCTGACCTGAGACCTGATTTGTGAAGGAGGATTTAGTAAGAAGAAAAAACCAAACCACTTAATAACAGCTGGTAAATGTTATTGTTCACTTACCTGTTCTGGATCACACTGTGACAGTTTACTGGTCATGACGGTCACTGTGGCTGATGGACCTAAAGATGAGTGGGACCACTTCTTTCTTTTGTTCTCTCCTGATACGAAGCTTCTGCAGCTTGTTTGCTTCTGTTTTGAATCTAAATACTTCAGAATTATTAACATTTCAAGAGCCAATGCTGTGCAAGGTTTCCTGCAGCTACAGCCTGCACTGATTCATTTTTGTATTACCAGTGCCAAAATTAAGTTTCAGTTCTGACTCCAAAAGGGATGTGGGGTTTTTTGTTTTTTTTTTTCAATTCTTACTTTATGCAAAAGAAATGATTTATTTATTTCTCCTAGGAAATCTATCATAGACCAAGTAAAAAGTTAAATATAGAAACTGGTAAATGCAATGAAACATCTGTGGGAGAAAAGTCTTCAGTTACTACTACTACAGTATGAGATCAGTTTAGAGTTGTTAAGCTTCAGTGTTGAGGTGTGTATGTGAAATGTCACATTTTCTTTGTCAGAATTATGGGATACAACGTCATAGTTTTGAAAAGTAAATATTATGTTTAAGGCTTTTTTTTAGATCAAAAGTGTGACGTGGTGTCAGTCCAAGAAAAGCGAACGTCTCTGTGTGCAGTTAGCATCCCATAATGTTGACACAGTAAATGTAATTTAGACGTTTCACATTTTCCTGTTTAGGCTCCTAAAATATAAAGCTGACTGTAATGTGGAAGAATCAGAGCAGGTGTGTGCTTCTAAATCCTGCAGAGATTCACTTGACTTTTTTAAGATTGATTTTAAGATTTCAGATCTAATGTTTGGCAGCAAGTTCAGAGACATGATACACTTTGTTGTGCTGATTTGGAGGACAAGAGCTGGTGGTAAAGATGGTAATAGCAGGAGGTAAAAATGTAAAGCTATGATTTGATCTGAAATTGATGTCTGACTGAATCTATTTATGAAATCTTTGTATAATTTAATTTGTAAGAAAATGACTGAAGGTCTTTGCTGCTTTCTCTGTCTTTCTTCCCCTGAGCAACAGGATGTGTGAGACAGCTTGGCACTAAAAATAAAAACAGTAACAAATTGTGCAGCGTGTGCATGGTCTTAGTTTAACCTTTAATATGCTCAGTCGATGCATATTATATATATATTATTTTGAACCTGGGCCTTATTTTCCCATGTATTTGGGTGTAATTGTGTGACGGGGCAAAAAGCCTCACACACCCAAACCACTCCCTTGAATGTTGGCAATCAGAGGGTGCAGTCAGCTGCATCCAGCCAATCAGGACCCAGAAAAGCTGAGTCCAACTTGTGGAAAGACTGACGAGGGTGAACACCTGCACCTCTACCTGTGTGACTCAACCAAGCAACGAAACCGGCAACGTAAGCACCCCTCACATCTTGGTTCTAAAATATCTGTACAAATTCTGTCAGTGTTCATCAGCCCACTCAGCATGTACAGTGTCACCACATGTCTCCATTCAACTCGGTGCTAAACTTTCTCTCTGTGTGTCAGCAGGAGCTGCTGCCCTCTGACCTGCATGAGCAAGGACACTGACCGAGGTAGGAATCCCTCTTCACATCCTGGTTCTAAAACTTTGTCCTGCCATCACACTGTAGCCATGTGCATTCACTCTTAGTGACTCTTAGTAACTTGAAACAACCTCACTCATATGCACCTCCTTCTCTGTCAGGCTGTGGAGCTGTCGGTCTGCACTGACAAAAGCTGTTGCCATTCCACTGAAAGGAGGAACAGACCACGAGGCTCCTTTGACAGAACAGCGGCCACTCAACGCTAGCTTAGCATGGAGCAGCTAACTGTACAACGAGAACGACGGAGTGTAACCACTGATCTCTTGAGCAACAGCAACACCAGGACAGCTGCAGCTTACTGGATTTCTCACATCAGAAGGCATCTGACAACGTTACTAGCTTAGCCTAGCTTAGCTCACACAGCACATTGACGTTTGAGCAGCAGCTGGGTTCTGCCTGCACCAATTTCTAAATATTTTGTCTCTGTTAAACATTTACACCTAATAACACATGGAAATAAGGCCCAGATTTTTAAAGATGAGTTCTCTTTGAAGGTAGGGTGACAGTTTATATTTAATGAAATTAACATTTCCTCTGTGATGTAACTATGACAGCTACAGGGTCCTTTGCAGGTTGCTTACACTTTTCTGCCATAGTTTACTGAAATAGTCATCTTACCTCCTGTTGTTTCCTTTATGTTTGTTTTCCTTGTAAAATACAAAATTGTTGGTTGACACATGCATGAAACCCCCTGTTCAAAGTGTTATTGTCTGCCTTAGGTAAGGTTTCACCTGAGTTCACTTCTGTCTTAACACACTTTATCTTGATATTTCTTTTATGCTCTGTAGCATAATTGTACATTTGTATCCTCTGTTAACATCACAGTAAACTGAAATAATAATGACCACGTTTGGCTGAATTTCTTTTAAATAGATACTTAAATCCATTACATATTTAGTATGTTTAGAACAACTATGCTAAATGTAATGCTTAGGGTTAGGGTCTTTATTTTCCAACTTATCTCCCAGAAACTTGCCTCATAATTTCCGAAAAAGTAGCTGTCAACCCTAACCCTACCCTTAGCAGTAGCTCCTAACCCTAACCCTACCCTGAGAAGTAGCTGTCAACCCTAACCCTA
>BRZM01000848.1:0-54696 GCA_033238685.1 Lates japonicus
AGACTCAGACTCAGACTCAGACTCAGACTCAGGCTCAGACTCAGACTCAGACTCAGACTCAGACTAAGAGAGACTCAGACTCAGACTCAGACTCAGGCCCAGACTCAGGCCCAGACTCAGACTCAGGCCCAGACTCAGGCCCAGACTCAGACTCAGGCCCAGACTCAGGCCCAGACTCAGACTCAGGCTCAGACTCAGACGTCCAGCTTTTAAAAGAGGAGCTGATCAACATTCATCTGAGTCACCTCCAGTTTCTACCATCGATCAGAGGGAAGCAGTGGTGAGTGAGTTGTTTGCCCTGGATTTGTCAGGTCAGGTTGTCCACAGATTACTGACTGAAACAAACATCGGTTAAAGTCCAGTGTTTTGTTATTATTAGACTTTAAATCACTTTAGCCATATTTACTTTACGACTTCTTGTGTTTCTCTCTAACTTTTCCTGAGACTCAGGAGATGAACGAATGTTTACACCTCAAGTCAAAGAAAACCTGCTCTTTTATTTTATACACACAGCAGTCTTATTTTTTGGGTGAAATGCTCTGAGCTGTCCTAAATTAGATGTACGACCTTTAACCTCTTCTATGCTGGTGGAAAATAGGTATCCGTGAACTCGGGGTTTTGGGGGCCTTTGGGGTCCTGGAGTAGGAGCCTACTTTGTCTGGTTGGTATTCCAGCCCCATACACACACACACACACATACAAACAGCTGATGTGGCTTTTAGTGTTTCCATTGCGTGAAGCTGCAGCAGTAATCAGAAGCAAACGTCAGGCATTCCAAACAGATGATGGTAACAACCACCTGTGAATTAATGAGCAATGAATTAGGGTTTGATCATGTACATACAGTGCTATTTAGGAGGGTGGAAGCACAAATCTATAGTTACACCTGACTGTCTGCATTCTTTCTACCAAACTGACCTTTAAGGCGACTGACACCCTGCACACAACAAACACCAGCTCACACAGCTGCTGAATGAACACTGCACTGTTTCTGGGTGCATGTTCTTCATCCTCTGGGTGACTGGATGAACTATCCTAATCCTGTCACATGCAGACACAAGAGTGACTACCACACTTTGGTGTTGGTCCAACCTCCCCACACTTAGCTTACCCCACAGCTTAATACAGCACCTGACCACAGTGTAAAACTCCAGGTATTCTGCTGAGTGACTGTGATCATCTCATGACCACTCCGTATTTGTCTGGAGAGCAACAAACAGTCGTTCTCCAGAAAGAACTGTGTAATCTACTGATTATAGGCAAAACAGAAACAACGCTCTGAGGTCTAAATTAAATTAGTCGAGTTCAGTTTGTACGTTTTTAGTTTCATTTTCAGAGGAAGAACTGCTCCATTTAAAGCAAACTTTCATTAAGTATAGTTTTCATGATTCATGACCTGAGTTGCTGCTCAGTACATTGTCTGGTCAGTACTTATGAATGGTGTGTAGAGCATACCTCTGTCCTACTATACAGTCTTTGTTTTGTACAAAGTAGAAGCTTCTCACTGAACGCAGCAGTAAAATATTGACAGTCAGGATGTCTGGTCTCTCAGTTCAGTCACCTGTGAATGGACTGTACTTATATCAAGCTTCACAGCACAGATCACATTCACCCATTCACACAGCACTTGTTCTATATATATATATATATACAAAGAGACAGACATACACACTCATACATCAGGGCCAGTGTGGGGTTCAGGATCTTGCCCAAGGATACTTCAGCACGCAGACTGGGGGACCCGGGGATCAAACCACCGACCTTCCAGTTGGTGGGCGACCGCTCTACCTCCTGAGCCGTATTCAGATAACTGAGAGGCTTGTACCAGTGAATCTGTTCTGTTGTTGTAGCTTAAGAGTAACTTGAACGATTAATCAGTAATAAAACTGTTCCCAGGTCTGCTGTAGAGTGAAATAATGAAGTGTCTGTGTACAGTGGGAGTCAGTGGGTTAATCTGCACAGTCTGTAGCTGCTGCTGTGGACACTCAGTGTTTTAGGGCGTGTGCAGATTTCTACAGCCTGTTTCTATGGGTGTAATTCACCTGAAACAAACAGCCTGGATAATGATCAGTGTGGACGATGATATAACCATGACTGTTTCTAATCGTTTTCTTGTTTGGGTGTGGTTGAAAGAAAATAACCACAGGTTCCAGATCTGATTTGTAACATGTCAGATTAACAGTGTTACACTTAGTGTCAGAGAGTGTGCTGGTTCTGCTCCTTTTCTAACATTTACATTTACATACAGGTTGAGACAGGTATTTTAGTCAGCTCAGTCGGTAGAGTTGAGTTTGTTATTGGAAGCGATAAACTGAACTTCAGGATGAATTTACATGAAAGAAATTTTCCATTTTCAGTTACTTCAGTCATTTTCCTAAACTGCTAAACGTGAATCTTTTATTTGTTTTTTGCAGATTCAAAAGTAAGTTTATAAAAAAATACTGGAATCAAGCAGTTAGATATTATAGATATCCACCATGTGTAAAACGAGCCCCCTGAGAAGATGCAGTGTCCTCAGTGATTCTACCAATAAACTTTGATTTTCTCCTTTTAGAAAAGTTAAACTGAGGGATTTAGTTTGTGTCACTGATCAGGTCAGAGTTGATGAGGAGTGTCCTGCTGTTTGTTGTAGCTACAGAATTGAATGTTCTCTGTAATTAGAGGAAATGATCACAGGGAAGGTGGATGTTCATTAAAACCTGCGTCACACCCAGAGCACAGGTTCAGCCACGGCCACTGGAGCAGGGTTTTATTGCTCTCTAGTTAAACTGTGATGTAAACAGCCTGTGTTCAGTCTGATGGTTGTGAAACTGTTCAACTGTCCAGACTCATATCAGACATGAAGAGAAGACTTTAAAGGAATTTAATGAGACATTTTATGTGGATTTCATCATAATTAGTGCATGAATTTTTGAGTTATGTCCACACATATATTTTCTGACCTTGAAAAGTGTCAAAGCTCAGAAACACAACAGCACAAAAGGAATGAAGATTATCACACTCAACACTGTCAAATGTAAAAAAAAATGATTTGGTTGATAGAATCAAATATAATGAATAAATAATAGAAACATGATAGAGCTTCAGCTCTGAGCTCCTGTTCTTAGAACGCCTCACATCATGTGCCAGGTGTGGTGCAATATCAAACAGAGGCTTATAGATTGTTCTAATGATCTGATTTCTGTCAGGTCTCAGTGTAGGACATGGAGACACTCGGATGCGGATCAACAATGTGGTTTTGCGTACAGACGGGTGAGATGTAGGCCAGGCTGAATGAGAAAGAAATGACTGGAGTGAAGCTGTCAGTTTATCAGCAGGGACAGACAGAGGTGACTCGACCTGGACATGGAGCGCAGTCCAACATCAAACTACTACAACATTTACATTTCTCCTGCTCCGTCAATATCACATTCATATCAGGCAAAGAATCCAGTCCAGTTTTACACCACATATATATTTCTACTGTTTTAAACTGTTTCATATCGTCCTTACATACAAACAGCTGATGAGGCATCAGCGAATAACATCGTTTAGCATTTTCTTTCCTGCTGGTCTCTCATCCTCTGATCCACTGTGTCAGACTCCCTCCCAACTCACTTCATAGTTAAAGTACAAAGAAGCTTTAAAGTGGAGGGAGGCAGACAGAGACTTACTTTACTATACTCAATGCTTTTTCTGTTCTTGTCCAGAAGCTGAGCGATCAGGCTCCAGCTACACTGATTCACAAGTTACCTAAAACCTTTCAGTTTACAGGGATGGTCAAGCCATGACACACTCACATTCAAAAACACATTACCAATAAAATCAGTTTCTTTTCGATGAAAACATTTTCCATGCATCATAATCAAACTATTAAAAGTAGTGACGTGCAGCCTGTGTGGGACACAAACTGAACTCAAACATATGAACAGATAATTACTGCCAACTAAAAGTAAACAATGCATCTTGATTAACGATTACACAGTCGAAATTGCAGAAAATGTCACTCGACAAGTTTCACTTCTTTATTAAGCACACAGAGCAAGCATCATCTCATTACAGACAGAGAAGGAGATCCTGCACCTACAGTGTGGGAGGGGAAAGTATCATCATGATCATTATCATTAATTAGTTGGTGACGTGGGTCCTGTGGTCATCGGACTGTGAAGAGGTCGTATATAATCCGCTGAAGAGGAGACCAAGAGACAGAGCAACGACAAACTCGAAGAAGAGGAGAGACACCGAGCGAGACATCATCACCTCACTGAGTTCACCTCAACGTCCAAGTGAGTATTTCACTGATTTTAAAAGGTTTATGTCTTTACTGGGAGAAGCAGTGAAGAGAGACAGGAAATGGAGGGAGAGAGTGGGGGAGTGACAGCAGGGCTCCAGCCGGATCAGGAGCTGAACTGGGGGGACTCACTGCTCAGGGTGCTGAGACCCGAGTGGTACGCGCCCTAACCATTCACCTGCCGGGTTGCTTCCTGTTTCTCACGTTTGATTCAGCCTGGCGGGGGTCACTGTCTCACCCAGTGTCAGCTGTGATTGGCTCCAGCCCCCGTAACCATGGATCATGTTTCTATCATTTGTGAATCAATATGTGAATTAGTGAAGAAAGCTTCAATGGCTCCATGACCCATGAGCATTCATTTAAAATAGAGTTTCTGTTTTATTAAAACTGAGATTTGCAAATTTAAGGGCAAAAATTAAAATGGTGCAGAGGCTTTGATCACAGATCAGGATGATCTCTCCAGAGCCTTTTTCAATTTTCCTTTCAATTTGCTTTTTGTTTGTTTGTAACCAAATATTAAAGCAGATTATTTGTTTTTAACTTTCAAACAAAAATCAGTTTCGTTCTCTGCTGATACAGAACTGTAAATTCATCATTAAATCTTTTGTTAAATCAAACATTTTATGGCTCTCAGCCTCTCTGACGTGAGGCTTTGCTGCTGTTCTTCATTTCATATTCTACTGTTAGTCTGGTTTTACTTTCTCTGAGTATTTGTTGCTGAAGGGATACAATCCAGAGGAAAAGCAACGACAACAACAGCAACAAACTTTGAATTTTTAAAATTCTGATTCTGATCCAATAATTATTCAATTATTCAGCTTATCTTTGTTTAAAATGCCTGTGGTCGTGACTTTAAGATTCACGTGTGTGTCTGGGATGTTTCTTTAGAGATCTTTAAGACGTGTTTTGGGTTTGTTTATTTAAAAGCACTGGTCACATCAGGAAAGGTCGCTCTCTCTTTCTGCATTTACACCCACTCACCAGCAGAGGAACCACAGTTACTTCAACAAGACACCTCTCTCCTCTGCTCTGTTCTCATCACATGTTGACGTCGTCTCTTATCTGCTCTTAACTGCTGTTTTTTTACAGGAGATGATCAGAAATAGTTTTGGAGAAGAAGGCGGAGGAGGACAGAAATCAATCACCATGATCAAGGCTTTTATCCTTGTCTTGATACTGACTGGTAAGTAATAAATCAATAATTCAAACTGGAAACCACAACTAAGCCTGAAATATTTGACTGAATTCTGACCAAACTCTTGAATGGAAACAGCATCCAACGGTCAGCCTGCTGAGGGAAGCCTGAGACTCAGGTGTCCCCGAAGTGTAACAACAACAGCTCCAAATACAACCAGTGCTGTGACAATAACCACACCAGGAGGCCCAGCACAATCCCAACCCACAGCAACAACAGCAGGACCACCACCAGGAGCAACTGCACAGAGTGCGACAGCAGCAGCGACAGCAGCAGCAACAGCAGCTGCAGCGGCAATTGCAGCAACAGCAGCAGCAACAGCAGCAACAGCAGCAGCAGCCACGACGGGACCCGCCGCTGAAGCAGCAGCAGCAGCTGCAGAAGCTGCTGCCACAGCCGCACAGGAAGCAGCATTAGCTGCTGCAGCAGTACTAAATGGACCACTACCACCAACTGAGGCAGCACAACTAGCAGCGAAAGCAGCCAAAGCAGCCAAAGCAGCAGCAAGTGCAGCAAAACAGGCAGCTGAAGAAGCACCGGCAACAACTGCAGAATTAATAGAAAAAATAGCAGAAGCATCAACAAATGCATCACTTGCAGCAGATAAAGCGGCAGAAGCAGCAGCGAAGGCTTCCTCTGCAGTGACAGCAGAAACTGCACAGGAAGCTGCAGCAGCCGCAGCAGAAGCAGCAGAAACTGCAGCGAGAGCTCTGGAGGCAATACAGGAGGCACTAAGAGCAGCCAAAGAACCAACAACTGGAGGAAACACAGACACGGAACTAATGCAGTTATCAATTTTAGCAGCAGAAACTGCAGCAGAAATGGCTGCAACAACAGCAACTAAAGCGAAAGCAGCAGCTGAAGCCGCAGCTGCCGCTGCAACAGCAACAACTGCAGAAATGGCAGCTGCAAATGCAACAGAAGCAGCTGAAGCAGCTAAGGAAGCAACAACGGCAGCAAAGGCAGCCACAGCTGCAGGAAAAGCCGCATCAGCCGCTGCTGCTGCTGTAGCAGCTCTCTCTGCAGCAACACCTCAACAAGCTGCAACAACCACCACAGCAACAGTAACAACAGCAACAGGAGCAATGACATCAAATGCATCACTGCCTCTTTCCACAGCCACAGCAGCAGCCACAGCAGCAGCCACAGCAGCAGCCACATCAGCAACAGCTGCAGCAACAGCAGTCGCTGCAGCAGCAGCAGCAACAGCAGCAGCCGCTGCAGGACAAACATCAGCAGCTGCACAAAATGCATCACTAGCTGCACTAGCAGCAGCTGCTGCTGCAGAGGCAGTGACAGATGGGAAAGCATCACCGACAGAGGCAGCAGAAGCAGCAGCAAAGGCAGCAGATGCAGCTACAGCAGCTGCAACAGCGGCAATAGACGCAGCAACAGCAGCACCAGCAGCGTCAGCAAAATTAGCAGAGCAAACACTTGCTGCATCAATAAAAGCCGCAGCAGCAGCAAAAGCAGCAGCAACAGCAGCAAGATTAGCAGCAAACGCAGAAGCATCAGGAGCAACACCAGAAACTGCAGCAGCTGCCATAACAGCTGCGAAAACAGCAGCAAAGGAAGCAGAGGAAGCAGCAGAGGCCCTCGAAGCATTACTGAAAGCAGCAACCACAGGGTCAGCACCAGCAGAAACTGTATCTGCAATAAAATTAGCAATAGCTGCGGCCGAGACAGCAGCGAAAAAGGCTGCAGAGACTGCAAAGAGAGCTGCAGCAGTGGCAGAGACAGCTGCAGAGGCTGTTTCAGCAACATCAGAAGAGAAAGCAGCTGAAATGGCAGCAGCATCCATGGAAAAAGCAAAAGAAGCCTTAAATGTAGCAAAACAAGCAGGTGCAGCAGCAGCAGCAGCAGCAGCAGCAGCAGGAGCAGGAGCAGGAGCTGCAGTGCAGGGTGCAACCACAACAGCAGCAGTCACAGTGAAGGCAGCATCAGCCGCTGCAGCAGCTGCGGCAACTTCTGCAGCAGCAGCAGCAGCCACCTCTACGGCCGCTGGAGCAACAACATCCCCAGCTGCAGCCAAAGCAATAAAGGCAGCAGAAGAAGCAGCCAGAGCTGCAGCATTAGTGGCTTCAGGAGAAGAACATCCAACAGTGGCAGCGTCGGCAGCAACAAAAGCTGCCGAAGCCGCCAAAGAGGCAGCATTAGCAGCAACACGTGAAGCAAAAATAGCACCAGCATCAAAAGCAGAAACACTTGCACAGCTAGCAAATATATCATCAATGGCAGCGAAGGCCGCTGAGGAAGCAGCTAATGCAGCAAAAATGGCGTCCTCTGGTAACACAACCGCTGTGGAAGAAGTTGAAGAAGCTACAAAAACAGTGGCTGAAAAAGCAAAACATGCTGCAGAAATACTGAAAACAGAGTTATCATCTACCAGTGAGCCAGCAACACGTTTGTCATTATCAGCAGCAAAGGGAGTGGCAGAAATGGCAGAGGCAACAGCACTGACAGCATCAACAGCAACTGGAACAGCAACAACAGACGACATGGCAGCTCTGATGGTGGCAGCAGCAAAGGCAGCAGCAAAAGGTGCAGCGGCAGCAGCAACAGCCGCCGAGGCTGCACTCCCAACTACAGGCGTCAGTGCATCCACAGCACCATCAACAACACCATCTCCAGCCACAAGACGACAGACTGCCGCAGTGACAACATCCACAGCAGCAGCAGCAGCAGCAACAGCAATGGCAGCCTCAACAGCTGCAGCTGCCGGAGCAACAACGTCCAAAGAAGTAGAAGCTGCAGTCAAAGCTGCACAGGTAGCAGCTAGAGCTGCCACATTAGTGGCTTCAGGAGAAGCAGCAGCAACACTGGCAGCAAAAGCAGCTAACAACGCTGCAGAGGCAGCAGAAGCAGCAGCACTAGCAGCAATGCAAGCAGCAGCAACAGCACCTGAGTCAACAGCAGATGTGGCAGCAAAAATTGCAGAGGCATCATCAAAGGCTTCAGTGGCAGCAAGGAAAGCTGCAATAGCGGCAACAAAAGCTGCAGAATCAGCAACACCAGAAGCAATGACAGCAACTTCAGAAGCTGCAAAAACAGTGGAAAAATCAGCAGAAGGAGCACTAGAAGCATTATCAGCAGTCACTGCAGAAGAAGCAGCAGGAATGACAGAGGTGACGCGTTCAGCAGTGGCAGTAGCAGAAACAGTGGCAGATATGACAGAAGCAACAGCAATTACAGCAGAAACAGCAGCAGAAGCTGCAAACGCAGACAGCACAGGAATAATGTCATCGACAGCAGCAGCAGCAGCAAAGGCTGCGACAGCAGCAGCAAAAGCAGCAGGAGCTCTGCTGCCAACAGCATCTCAACGTCCAGCTGCAAGTGTGACAACAACACCAACTACCGTAAAACCAGCACCCAACAGCAGTGCAGGATCCACAGCGACCACAGTGGCAGCACCAGCAGCAGCTAAAGCACAGGAATCAGCAGTAGTGGGGTCAACTGCAGCAGCAGCAGCAGCCGCCTCAGCAGCCGCTGCAGCAGCTGCAGCTGCTGGACCAGAAGCATCTGAAGCAGCACAAAATGCAGCAAAGGCTTCAAAACTAGCAGCAAGAGCCGCCATATTGGTTGCAGCAGGGGCAGCTCCTGTGGACATGGCAAGAGATGCAGCAAGAAAAGCAGCTGAAGCAGCAGATGCAGCGGCACAAGCAGCAGTCCAAGCAGCTTCAACAGCAACACCAGCTGCAGCAGCACTACAAGCAGCACGGATCGCAGCGTCAGCAACAAAAGCAGCAAAAGCAGCAAATAAAGCAGCAGATGCAGCAACAATGGCAGCATCCGCAAGAGCAACACCTGAAACGATGGCAGCAGCTGCAGAAGCTATCAAAACAGTGGCCACAGAATCAGCACAGCTGCAGAACAACTACAGGACATTTTATCAGACGCCACAGGATCAGCAGCAGAACGTGCATCAATAGCAGAGGCTCAAGCAGTGGCAGAGATGGCACAAGCAACAGCAATGGCAGCAACAACAGCAGCGGAAACAGCAGCACAGGCGTTGTCAGCAACAACAGCACAGAACGCAGCAGACCTGGCAGCAGTGATGGCATCAACAGCTCAGGCAGCAGCAACAGCCGCTTCAGCAACAGCAACCGCAGCAGAAGCAGCAGCGTCAAGACCTTCATCCGGCAACACAGCAACGGCAACAACAGCAGCACCAGCAGCAACAACAACAACAGCAGCAGGAGCGGGAGCAGCAGCAGCAGCAGGAGCAGGAAGCAACGCAGCAGCAACAGCAGCTGCAGTCAACAACAGAATCAGCCTCATTTCTGTCACAGTGGCTCTGATCGCTGTCGTCCTGCTGTAAAGAGCATAACACAACCAGCTCAGGACCTGTACTGTACAAGAGAAAGATTTATTTGATCATTTTACCAGTTTATCATGTGTGCATCTGAATTATGAAAAATCAATATTTCACTAATCAGTGGTTGATATTTAACCTTTTATTATTATTCTATTTATTATCCTATTTATTGTCTGCATGTGTGAGTTAGACTGTGCATCACATGATCTCTAGATTAATTACAGGTCAAGTGTGTGTGTGTGTGTGTGTGTGTGTGTGCAAAACTCCTTGATTATACAAAATTGTGCAAATAGCTTATTCTATAGTTTATTGCAGTTAATAGTATTTCAAATTGTGTTTGTGATTGTAAAGTTGAAAGCTGCATTTAATCTAATTTATGAAATAATGTGTAAACGTCTTAATCAATAAATCAGTGATAGCCTCGCCTCATTCTGTTTCATTCAGCGCCTCAACAAGCACTTCAAACCCTCAGAGGTTTAGCTACTCACAGCGACAGTGTTATAAAACCTTTATGAAATGATAAATATAGGGCTTATTAAAGGGGAGTCAGTTTAAAGTGTTTGTAATGAGTTAAACGTATGACATATAAACACTTAAAGAAAGACAGAAAGAAAGAACATTACTGATGATGATATAAAAATATGTAAAACTACAGTTCAGTCTCTGGAGAACCAGATCAGCACAAATCACTGAAAAATACTGGATCAATGATCAAACTAGTTGTTGATTGATTTTCTGTCGATGAACGAATCATTTCAGCTCTAATATCAGCTGCTTTCCATAAAACTACTCATGAGTACAGAAAGTAGCTGAGATGAACTCCACCTCAACCAGCTACGTCAAAAAGCTGCTCACAGTAGAAACATCGCTAAACATCTCTACCAGAGTCCACTGACAGAAACAGTCATTTTACAGGGAAGAACAGGAGTTTTAATGTCCTGCAGCCTCCGTCTGTCAGTGTGTTTGTGTTACTGTGTGTTACTTTTACTGATGTAAAGGATCTGAACACTTCTTCAGAGTGACAGAACAACACAAACAAACTGAGATGATGAACTGAGATGGAGGCAGTGGTATTCCAGCAGCTCCTGTGTTCTGCTCTGTAAAATCCCTGTTTTTGTCAATGGAGTCTGGTAGTGATATATAGAGATGTTTCTGGTTAAACAAAAAGGATCTTCCTCTTTAATAAAAAGCTCTGTCTCTGTAGGAATCCTCTCACGTCCTCTGTATGTGAGGACTTTTTCCACCACTGAGTATAAGCTGATGTACCTAATAAACTGACAACTGAATGGAATTTTCCAGAAGCCCAGCTCCATCATGTCTTTCATATCTGTCACCATGGACAGCTGCTCTGAGGCTGCTCTGACTCCAACACATTCCACTGAGTTAAATGAACACTGTTAGGGTGGTGCAGCGTGAGGTGTGGTGCTGGCACCCACAGGTTATACTTCACCAGTTAGCACATATCATTCCTTTATAAGACTCACTCATTATCATACCACTCAGAAAATGATACATTCACTGAACCTGGGACCAATGGATGTGAAATGAGAGGTTTGTTCCTCTGTTGTGGAGAATAATGGAGGGAGGGAAACGAGGTGAGTTTATCTGTGGAACGCCTTAAAACACAAAGGACACTCACTGAGGCATAAATGAACATTTAAAATGTAACAGTGAATCAGAGGGATGTAAATTACTGTGTAATCATTCAAATTATTCTTTTCTATTACGTTTTGTATTGACACTATTTTTAAAGTGCTGTTTAAAGTCTAACCATCACCTGACTCAGAGAGCAGTTAACAGCTCAGTGGCCTGAGAAATAAAAGTTTCTCACTCTGTGAAACTCTCTATTTATTCCTTTACTTATTTACAGCCAAGTGGAAAAGTCACTTTGAGAAGCATTTCTCAACTGATCACATGTCTGATCAGACAGGGAGTAACCAATCAGAGCCAGAGGTCGACCCTGCATCTGCCATACTGTACGTGATTTATTTTTTTATTCAGTCATTTGTTATTCTGCAGAAATTAGATTTTGATTGTGAAATCAATAAATCTCTGGAAATGATTAAGATGAACAAGTCTCTGATATATTGATTATGATCAATGTGTAGATCAGTCCAGCCGGGTGGTTCAGCGGTGCAGTGGTCAACAGTGTCCTCTTTGCAGTTCCCCGACTGGCCGCTGGGAGGCGCTGTGGGCGCCCAGCAGCAGGCGGACAAGAGGCGAGTTGTTCCGGGGAGAGAGAAGAAGAAAGATGTCTACAGCTAACGTTAGCTAGCTGTTGGGTCTCGGAAAATGTTGCGCTCTTGATCTGTTTTTTGGTCTTTTCTCTTGTTCGGGCGAGGCTGAGCCTGAACTCGGAGCCTCTCCGCCGACAGTGTGAAGCCTCGGGCAGAGAACAGGCGGCAGTGCGTGTTGTTGGAGCAGTTTTTGGGCGGTTGTGTGTGTGTTTGCGTAGCGGGAGGGGGTCGTGTCTCCTCCGGTCAGCTGTCCATCAGTTAGGCGTCAGGTGAGTTTATACTTCCTGCTTTTCTGACTCTGCTTGAAAGTCTTCACCGATGAAAACGATGACTTAGCTCTTTATTTGTGAGATCCTCAGAAGAATTAAACTTTACAAAGTTCCTCGTCGGTTTAAAGCGGGTTGAAGAACCACTGTTTGGTCCCGGTACAAAGTTGTAACGTTAACAGGATTCAACGGGGAGTTTTTTGTGACTGATTCTCCCACCGTAGACCCACTTTAACACCATCCAGCCAAGTCATTTTGTTTCTGTGATGTGTGTGTAGCTTTCATATAAACTTTATTTAAACACAGTTACAGTTGTGTTTACGTAAACTTACTCCAGTGCGTTGTTTACCTGTGCGGCAAAAACCCCTCAGTCATTTAAACCTGTCCCCCAGGCCCCAAAGAGTCAGGGGCCCCTGGTCTATAGCCTCTGTATGAAGTGACTGTTAAACCAATCAAATAACATGACAAAGGAGACATAACAGGTACAAATGTGCAAAATGATCAGGGCTCTGTGGGGGTCAGACCATCTGATGCTGGACTCCTTGTCCAAGTGAGGTTGAGTTTCCTAAATGTGGAATCAGCTCCATGTTTTGTTTGGTGTGAGAGACCGGCGGCTCTCACAGGTGTTTACAGTTAATGTATGTGTTTTCTCTCTCTCCCTCTGTCCAGTGAGGATTGTGGGAAACTGCAGCCATGGCAGCTCCAGTAAACATCCAGACTCCCAGTAAGACCTGGGAGCTGAGTCTGTACGAGCTGCACAGGAGCCCTCAGGTAAACCTGTCTTCATTTTGTTGTCATAATTGGAAGATGACAAAGACATAAGAAACATGATACACCATCAGCTATGAAAAATGTGAATTTAGGTGAAAGGATGACGTGATGTTGTGTGTGTTTGTGTGTGTCCAGGAGGCGATCATGGATGGGACAGAGGTGGCGGTGTCTCCTCGCTCTCTGCACAGCGAGCTGATGTGTCCCATCTGTCTGGACATGCTGAAGAACACCATGACCACCAAAGAGTGTCTGCACCGCTTCTGCTCCGACTGCATCGTCACCGCGCTGCGATCAGGGTGAGAACAACTCTGCTGCAGCTGGTCAACAAAATGGCAAAAAATGGCAAATGACCAGAGGCCAGGGTGACAGCAGCAGCAGCAGCTTAAAATGTTGCAAGTCTAGTATCACATAGGATCCCAGCCAGGTGATTTATTTAACAGCAGTAGAATAAAATAATGAGCATCATCAACAAACTGGAGTTTCCTGTTATTTGGATTATGTTGCCTGGTTTTTACAGGTGACTTTACAGCCTCCATATGGTTCAAATCAAACATGTTTATCGTCTTTATTTAACTGCAGTTGGTTAAAAACCACACTATGACTGTGTAAATACACACCTCACACACCTCCGTATCTCAAACGTTCTCCCTCCTCAGGAACAAAGAGTGTCCGACCTGCAGGAAGAAGCTGGTCTCCAGACGTTCGCTGCGTCGAGACTCAAACTTTGACGCGCTGATCTCAAAGATCTACCCGAGCCGCGACGAGTACGAGGCCCACCAGCGCCGAGTCCTGGACCGACTCAACAGGCTGCACAACAAGGAGGCGCTGAGCTCCAGCATCGAGGAGGGGCTCCGCCAGCAGGCCCGCTACAGGTCCGAGAGGTGGGGGACGAAACAGGGAGACGACTGGGGGTTGATAACGGATTAGTTTTAGAAGCTCACTCTCCAGCTTGTGTAATAGTACTGCATACAGAGTTTACATCAGCCGGCATATACCCTCGATGTTGATGGCAGATGATAATATCACCGGCCAGAGTGTCCGGTTAAAAATAAGCTAAACAGCCTAAATAGTCTGTTGTGTGACGAATAAAATTTGTTGACAACTGAAAGGAAAACTGGTGTTTTGAAACCTGGACCTTGTTTTCTCATATAAATGATTGACAGGGACAGAAGTCTCTGGAATCGGTGCATTATTGATCAAGAACAGTGAACCCGGCGATCGCTGCCAGACTCCCTCGTCAAAAACAGTGTTTTTACTGAGCAGAACACAGGAGCTTCTGGAATACCACTGCCCACATCTGTTAGTTAGCATGTGTTACTGTGTGACTTTCAGTGGTGGAAGAAGTAATCACAGTTACTGAGGTAAACGATAACTGCAAACTCACAGTTGGAGGCAGCTGTGTTTCAGCAGCTGTTCTGCTTAAATGACCGTTTTTGACAGTGGAGTCTGGTTGAGATAAAAAGCAGTGATTCTGGTGAAGAAAAAGGCCTGTCTCCATAATGTGCTCAGATAATTGTAATAACAATCTGAGCCTGTCAGTGACAAAACGAACCACTTTGGTGAACTGCTGTGAAGTGGACGTTTGTTTCCTCTGCAGCAGCTGTTCACTGTCCGGGTTCACTCTTCCTGATCAATACTGCACCGATTCCAAACACCTTTGTCCTTATTAATTATTCACACCCAAAAACCAGAGTCCAAAATAACAGAGCTATCCCTTTTAACATGTAAACCTTTATTATTCAGACGTTTGGTTTTACCCCTGCTGTTTCATTCACTCAGTGTTTGATCATGTGACCCGCACATTAACATTTAGCACGACTCCGACATGTGTAAACAGACATCCCTCAGAGTTCAGACATAACTACTTTAATTAAATGACATCTGTTGGATCGTAACGTTTGTGCTTTGTTGTTTAAATGTCGGCTTTGAGATGTGGGAACATGGTGACGCCTGTAAAAGTCTGACAGGTGCAGAAACAGGAGCCGATGAAGCAGAATGCTCCTTTAAATCAGACCTGTGTGTTTCCCTCCGCTCTGCAGGAACCACCGGGTGAAGAAGCAGACTCAGGAAAGTGACAACACCACCTTCAGTGGTGGGGAGGATAACGGCGACGCCCGATCGCACCTGTCCCACGACTCCGCCCCCTCACACACACCCCACCCCTGCGGTCAGACCCCCTCGGAGGCCGGGCCGAGCCGCAAGAGACCGCGGGTCTCGGACGACGGCTCGGGGCCCGAGGCGGACAGCGGGAGCCCGACGCCTCCAATGAGACGCCACAAAGAGGGGCCGGCCTCAGAGATCGAGCTGGTGTTCAGACCACACCCACAGCTGGTCCACGACCAGGACTACAACCAGACCAGGTGAGGACCAATAAAGAACTGTTCTACACAGTTCATTGTTTCATCGGCTCCTTAAAAGTTTCATTCCTAAAGAGAGACTGGATTACAAACCACTTGGTGTTTTTTAAACCAACTTTATTTATAACACATTGAAGATACGTACAGCGACACACTCAGAGCTGTGGGCTACAACTCAGTAAGGTTTACTGTCCAACACAGAATCACAGCTGATCAAGATTTTCACTTTATACACAGAGAACGTTTGACCATCAGTTACTCACAGGAAGTAACAACAAAATACATGTTGAAGATAAGAACAAAACAGACAGGAGTGAAATGAAATGAAATAATATAACAACACGAGCAGAGAAAGCTGAGCCATTAAAATAGTAATTAAATAAAGTTCAGCCAATCATGAAGGATTTCCATAAGGTTTGGATGATGTCAGGAACCGTGTTTAAAGATATTCATTTGTATTTTATCTACTGATTGACACACAAAGAAAAACGAGTATGTAAAGTATTTTGAGTCTAAATATAGATATATATATATATTAACAGACAGACAGTATAAAACAACAGTATAGAAGCCTTGGCTGATTAGAGACGGCAGCTTTTCCCTTGAATTAAATCAGTTTGAACGGGTCAACAGATGATTTGAAGGAGCTTTATGACGGTGGAAATATTCCTTCATCCACCTTTTATTTCTGATTGAAATTTTTTTGCAGATATGTGAAGACAACAGCCAACGCCACAGTGGACCACCTGTCTAAATACCTGGCCCTGCGCATCGCTCTGGAGGACAGACAGACCAACGGGGAGACGGAGGAGGGAGGTGGAGGAGAGGAGAGAGGAGCAGAGGGAGGAGAACAAGGAGGAGGAGAGAGTGGAAGAGCAGCAGGAGGAGGAGGTGGAGAGGGGTCGAGTCTGAGCAACATCAGTGAGAAACAGTACACCATCTACATCATGACCAGAGGAGGACAGTTCTCTGTGAGTCATACAGCCAACACTTCTTTAAAAGAAGGAGATGAAACGGTTTCAAACAGTTCATCAGTCACAGGCTGAAGCCTTTTAATGTGCACACACACAGTTAAGCTTGAAATGTAGCAGATGTGAGGCTGGAAGTCATCTCCTCCTCTCATTCATTATCGGCTCTTTTCTGATGGAAGGATAACTGTGGTGTATTTGAACCTGTCATGTAAATGATTGACAGGGATGAAAGTTGCTCAGTTCTGAACTGATTCCAAAGATGTTTGTCCCTGTGGATCATTTACACCTGACAACATGGGACACTAATCCTCAGGTTGAAACAGTTTCCTTTGAGCTGGTGTTTGACAGTCTCTCCTCTCACTCTTCCTCTCAGACGCTGAACGGCTCTCTGACTCTGGAGCTGGTCAATGAGAAATACTGGAAGGTCAGGAGGCCTCTGGAGCTTTACTACGCCCCCACCAAGGACCAACAGCAACCACAACCACAGCAACAACCGCAACAGAAGTCTCCTCCTTCACAGAGGGATGGATGAGGGAGATGAGTGTGCTGCTTTCTTCCCTCCTTCCATGTAACCGTGTGTTCATATGAAGCTCAGCTGCCATGATTTTTACATACTATCAGCATTTTTTGTTTCAAAGTTACTGACATTAAGTTGGTCTGATTTCATCTGTAAACTGAATCTGACCTGAGACCTGATTTGTGAAGGAGGATTTAGTAAGAAGAAAAAACCAAACCACTTAATAACAGCTGGTAAATGTTATTGTTCACTTACCTGTTCTGGATCACACTGTGACAGTTTACTGGTCATGACGGTCACTGTGGCTGATGGACCTAAAGATGAGTGGGACCACTTCTTTCTTTTGTTCTCTCCTGATACGAAGCTTCTGCAGCTTGTTTGCTTCTGTTTTGAATCTAAATACTTCAGAATTATTAACATTTCAAGAGCCAATGCTGTGCAAGGTTTCCTGCAGCTACAGCCTGCACTGATTCATTTTTGTATTACCAGTGCCAAAATTAAGTTTCAGTTCTGACTCCAAAAGGGATGTGGGGTTTTTTGTTTTTTTTTTCAATTCTTACTTTATGCAAAAGAAATGATTTATTTATTTCTCCTAGGAAATCTATCATAGACCAAGTAAAAAGTTAAATATAGAAACTGGTAAATGCAATGAAACATCTGTGGGAGAAAAGTCTTCAGTTACTACTACTACAGTATGAGATCAGTTTAGAGTTGTTAAGCTTCAGTGTTGAGGTGTGTATGTGAAATGTCACATTTTCTTTGTCAGAATTATGGGATACAACGTCATAGTTTTGAAAAGTAAATATTATGTTTAAGGCTTTTTTTTAGATCAAAAGTGTGACGTGGTGTCAGTCCAAGAAAAGCGAACGTCTCTGTGTGCAGTTAGCATCCCATAATGTTGACACAGTAAATGTAATTTAGACGTTTCACATTTTCCTGTTTAGGCTCCTAAAATATAAAGCTGACTGTAATGTGGAAGAATCAGAGCAGGTGTGTGCTTCTAAATCCTGCAGAGATTCACTTGACTTTTTTAAGATTGATTTTAAGATTTCAGATCTAATGTTTGGCAGCAAGTTCAGAGACATGATACACTTTGTTGTGCTGATTTGGAGGACAAGAGCTGGTGGTAAAGATGGTAATAGCAGGAGGTAAAAATGTAAAGCTATGATTTGATCTGAAATTGATGTCTGACTGAATCTATTTATGAAATCTTTGTATAATTTAATTTGTAAGAAAATGACTGAAGGTCTTTGCTGCTTTCTCTGTCTTTCTTCCCCTGAGCAACAGGATGTGTGAGACAGCTTGGCACTAAAAATAAAAACAGTAACAAATTGTGCAGCGTGTGCATGGTCTTAGTTTAACCTTTAATATGCTCAGTCGATGCATATTATATATATATTATTTTGAACCTGGGCCTTATTTTCCCATGTATTTGGGTGTAATTGTGTGACGGGGCAAAAAGCCTCACACACCCAAACCACTCCCTTGAATGTTGGCAATCAGAGGGTGCAGTCAGCTGCATCCAGCCAATCAGGACCCAGAAAAGCTGAGTCCAACTTGTGGAAAGACTGACGAGGGTGAACACCTGCACCTCTACCTGTGTGACTCAACCAAGCAACGAAACCGGCAACGTAAGCACCCCTCACATCTTGGTTCTAAAATATCTGTACAAATTCTGTCAGTGTTCATCAGCCCACTCAGCATGTACAGTGTCACCACATGTCTCCATTCAACTCGGTGCTAAACTTTCTCTCTGTGTGTCAGCAGGAGCTGCTGCCCTCTGACCTGCATGAGCAAGGACACTGACCGAGGTAGGAATCCCTCTTCACATCCTGGTTCTAAAACTTTGTCCTGCCATCACACTGTAGCCATGTGCATTCACTCTTAGTGACTCTTAGTAACTTGAAACAACCTCACTCATATGCACCTCCTTCTCTGTCAGGCTGTGGAGCTGTCGGTCTGCACTGACAAAAGCTGTTGCCATTCCACTGAAAGGAGGAACAGACCACGAGGCTCCTTTGACAGAACAGCGGCCACTCAACGCTAGCTTAGCATGGAGCAGCTAACTGTACAACGAGAACGACGGAGTGTAACCACTGATCTCTTGAGCAACAGCAACACCAGGACAGCTGCAGCTTACTGGATTTCTCACATCAGAAGGCATCTGACAACGTTACTAGCTTAGCCTAGCTTAGCTCACACAGCACATTGACGTTTGAGCAGCAGCTGGGTTCTGCCTGCACCAATTTCTAAATATTTTGTCTCTGTTAAACATTTACACCTAATAACACATGGAAATAAGGCCCAGATTTTTAAAGATGAGTTCTCTTTGAAGGTAGGGTGACAGTTTATATTTAATGAAATTAACATTTCCTCTGTGATGTAACTATGACAGCTACAGGGTCCTTTGCAGGTTGCTTACACTTTTCTGCCATAGTTTACTGAAATAGTCATCTTACCTCCTGTTGTTTCCTTTATGTTTGTTTTCCTTGTAAAATACAAAATTGTTGGTTGACACATGCATGAAACCCCCTGTTCAAAGTGTTATTGTCTGCCTTAGGTAAGGTTTCACCTGAGTTCACTTCTGTCTTAACACACTTTATCTTGATATTTCTTTTATGCTCTGTAGCATAATTGTACATTTGTATCCTCTGTTAACATCACAGTAAACTGAAATAATAAGCCACGTTTGGCTGATTTCTTTTTAAATGAATGCCGATGTTACATATTTGGTATGTTTAGAACAACTATGCTAAATGTAATGCTTAGGGATTAAGGGTCTTTAACAACTTATCTGAGAACTTGCCTCATAATTTCCGAAAAGTGACAGGCCCTAGCCTACCTTGGCAGTGACTCCTAGCCTAACCCCACCCTGAGTGGCTGTCAGCCTAGCCCTATTACAAAAGGGTGGCTGTTAGCCTGGCCTGGCCCTGCCACAGGAGTGGCTGTGGCCCCTAGCCTGCCGCCAGAGTGGCTGCTAGCCCCTATTTTCACCCTGGGAGTGACTGTGAGCCTAACCCCTGGCCTGCCTGAGGGTGGCTGTTGGCCCTAGCCTGGCCCTGCCTGAGGTGGCTGTCAGCCTATTTCAACCCTGCCACAGGGAGTGTGTGGCCTGGCCTGCTGCCTGAGGTGACACTGGCCTAGCCCTGCCATGGGGTGGCTGGTGACTATTCCCTGCCCTTAGGTGAAACATTAACCCCTAGCCTGCATGGGGAGGTATTGTCATACAACCCCTGGGGTATTTCATTATTTCTTCCTGCCACAGGAGTGCTGGCCCCAGCACCGCCACAGGTGGCTGTCGGCCCTGGCCTGGCCTAAGGGTTGGTGGCCTGGCCCTGGCCTGCCTGAGGTGGCTGGCTGAGCCCTGGCCCTGCCTGGGAGTGGCTGCTGGCCTGGCCCTGCCTGGAGGTGAAACGGTGGCCCTATTTCTGGGGTGAAACATCGGCCCTGGCCTGGCCCTGCCTGGGGTGAAACAGTGGCCTATTTCATGGTGGTGGCTGGCTGGCCTGCCTGGGGTGAAACGCTGGCCCTGGCCTGCCTGGGTGTTTCTGTTACAACCCTGCCCTGAGGTGTTTTGTCGGCCTGGCCCTGTGCCTGAGGGGTTGTTGGCCCCTATTTCCATGGGTGTTTGTCGACATGGCCTGGCGCAACACAGGGTGAGCAGCGGCCCTGGCCCTGCACGGGAGTGGCTCGCTCTTACAGGGTGAGCCTGGCCCTGGCCTGCCCTGGGGTTGTTCAGCCTAGCCTGCCAGCCCAGGTGGCTGTCAGCCCTGGCCCTGGCCTGCCTGAAGTAGCTATGGCTAACTACCTGAAAGTGGCTGTGCCCTAACCCTACCTAAGTGGCTGTTAACTAACCCTACCCTAAGTAGCTGTTAACCCTACTCATAATTCAAGTTATTTTTTAACAAAAAAAAAATCTATTAAATGCTAATGTAAACAACTCATAAACATAAATTAACATTTTAGCAATCTGGTTACCTCGTCCCAAAGTCAATGAGTTTTTGATTAGAAATATGGTGATTATCACTCCATCTCCAGACAGTTTCATATTTTATTTTACAACATGAAATACATTAGTAAATACCACACTTGTGATTAAAGTTTTTATTTGTCTTTAAAAAGGCAGATGCTAAAAAGTGAGAGAGAGATCGGTGAGTAGATCGATTTTCATGTTTGCTGTTGGGACGTCAACAGAGTGGTGCTGGAATGAGTCTTAAAGCCCAGAAATAATATCCTGCAGCACTGTATAAACACTGTTTCTCTTATAATTAGGTCCAAATGTATAATTAACAGCTAAATAACTGCTAAATGTTTTTAGGAAAATATGAGTGAAATTTTCAGGAAGATGGTCAGAACATAATGAATCCACACAATTAAGCATTAAGGCTAAACGTCACACAGATATCACAACAGTATTTCATTCCAGTCAATGTGTCATTTCATTTTCATTTACCCAAATAAAACAGAGTTTCTATTATTTGTCCAAATTATGACTAAGTGAGAGGAAATAATTCACCAACACTCAAGCTTAGAGGGGGATAAGATTTCTAAGTTCAAATCAATAAAGACCTCACATTTTTCATTTTAAGGCTATTTAATAACTTTTAAGACTTAATATATACAAATCATAATTTCCCCTTATACAAACTATATGAAAACCAAATGCCCAAGAGATCAAGATGCAAAAAGCTGAACCCCACATCTGACAGAACACACCAAGACAGGGAGGTTTTGTGAACTGTGGTGTTTTATTGAAACAAACAGGGAAGCAGGGGAAGTTTACTTCTTCTTGGACACACCAACGGTGCGACCACGACGGCCGGTGGTCTTGGTGTGCTGACCGCGCACACGCAGACTGTAGAGAAGAGAAAGGAGACCAAGAGTTAAAATACGACTAATGACTAAAATGAATGATTATTTTTGTCATAGATTATCTGCCTATTAATATTCTTGACTATAAAATATCACAAGATGTAAAACATCCATCACAATTACACAAAGCCCATGTTAACCAATGACAATTCCCTGTCTGATCTGACCAATAACAACCTGAAAACATTTACTTTATCACCATTAAACACTCACTTAAAACAGACCCTTTGGGAAATCACTCATTTTTGTTTTAAAATGAAAACATGTTTGTGTGGATGGAGCCCCAATCTGCTTTGTTTCAAGTTTTTCCAGGACGGGCTTTCTCTGCACCACATCTCCTCTGTTTACTCTGAGTGTGACGTCGTCAGAGAGAAACACACTCAGACTCATGTAGAGGCTGAACACATTAAGGTTTCAGTTGTTTCCTTTTTGAATCTTAAATTACAGGAGCCATTCACAACACCACTAAACCAAAATGTCAGATTTCTACAAGTACAACAAGCAGCCTCTGTTAAAGAGGAGGGATCGGTGCAGAGACTTGATGTTTGTTCAACCTGCAGACTGGATCAGATCTCTTACCCCCAGAAGTGCCTGAGACCACGGTGAGCCCTGATCTTCTTCAGCCTCTCCAGATCTTCTCTCAGCTTGTTGTCCAGACCGTTGGCGAGGACCTAAAACAAGACGACGACGTCAGACCAGTGGGTTTTTTTTCATACCACAAAGAAAACACAAAGTTGAACACAAGTGTAGCTGTACAACCAGCTGCCAGCGTTAACACAGAGCCAGGTAAAAACTACAGACATAAGTCTCCCTCTGTCATTTCGAGATGTGACCAATCTAATCCTTAGTTATGGTCTGTGTTGGAGGTTCAGGTCTGCAGCTCATCAGCTGTGTCCAAAATACAGACTGCAAACTAATCTGAAGCGGATTCCTGATGATGCACATCATTTATTTACAGCTTTAAAAGTATAAATTGAACACAGATAAGTATATAACAAATAAACTCAACTGTGGCCAGGACAAAGAAGCAGGATTTTACAGCATGAAACAAACCATCAGTGCTCTGCTGGATAAATTCTGTCACACTGACACTGTTTCTGAGATACTAATCTAATTTCTCATTTCTTATCCAGCAACACACGCTGACACCAACACTTCAGTCAGCTAATATCAGCCGATTATCCCTGCAGCTCTCACTGAGACACTGATAGTGTAATGAAGGAGCATTGAATGGAAACTCTGCTGGAGCTGAAAGCTGCAGAGCAGCTGCTACACAGACTCAGGTCGAGAATCTCTTTAACTTTCTTTATGAAACAGGAAGTTGCTGTTTATATGAGACTGAATCGACTAAAATAACATTAAAGTTTATATGAGCTGAATGAAAGCAGGTGACACCTGGAGGAATGGACTGTTGTTTTTGCTTTGTCTCAGTGCAGCAGCTCTGACAGACGTTTATCTGGAGACACATTCCTCCTGCTGCTTTATATCAACAACAAGTCACGTTGCCCAACCAGTAACACAACAACGATCATAATTCACTATAGATAGTTCAAGCTCAATTAAGTGTGTAGAATGAACATGAAAGCATGTTTTCAGTTGATGGGTGGTTAAAATAGTTTTGTGCTCGTTTTGTTTCAATACAGTTCAAAGTTTGGTTCCTTCCAATACATCAACAGTTAAGGCTCAACAGACTGATACCTGACTGAACCCAGTCACAGTTCAGTTTCTTATCACCAGGCTGAAACCTAACAGAACCCCAGAACCAAGTCCACTGAGGTCCAGGTGTTGTACAGAGTACTGTCTCCTACCTGGCTGTATTTGCCGTCCTTGACGTCCTTCTGCCTGTTGAGGAACCAGTCTGGGATTTTGTACTGGCGAGGATTCTGCATGATGGTCACCACACGCTCAACCTGCACAACAATGATAGGCTGTTAATTCACAGGAAATAAAATGCACCAACATCACAAGTTGGCAGCACAGTCTGATTATTCACATACAGACAGCAAACGCATCATTATCTATTTTCCACCAAGGCAGTGAGAGGGCCGCTTTGGAGCACTTTGCTGATCTAGAACCATGTGCTAGGGCCGCAACTATCATGACTAACAAGACCAACGGACATATAGACAGATGCTTAGTGACTTAAAGTGGCTCTATGGTGCATCTCAAGCCTGTGGAAAACCAAACCAGTTCTTAGAGGGTTCACAACTCCAAACTGGCACTAGCACCAGTTCAGAGCCAGAGTCCAGGCTTGTGCTGGTGGAAAGGGGCTTAATTCGAGGCTGCAGTTTGTGCACCTGATGTATTAACACACAGTTAATCATCAGGTTCCCTGAGAGATAATTAACCAGCTACATGAAAAATAAAATGTAGCCTCTACAGAGACCTGAGCTGCTGCAACAGCATCACACACATACACCCATACTGATAAAGGTCAGGAGATAGTTAAGCTCATTACTGCACACAGGCTCACACTTCACAAGGTTTCCAAAATGTGCAGTCACCACAGAACCAGAGAAAGGTTGCTGCATCAGCAAAGTAAAAGGTAAAATGAGCTTTTTGCTGATTAGAATCCTTAGATGTTTTACTTTATCCATCATAGTGATGATCTACACATCCAAAACAGAACAACAAACACAAACTGTAGCTGGAGGTTTTACACAGGTGAAGACAGCAACATTTCAAGACCTTGACGAGGTGAATAAGCAGCCACCAGTGCAACAGCAGGGCAAAGTCTGGAGGCTTTAAACTGAGATAATGGTTTGGTCATCTCAGTGTAGTCTCCTACAGAGAGCACTGACAGCTCCTGTTTCTGTCACGTTCAGTTTAACAGCTGTCTATGTGGAACTCAAACAGCACCTGCGTCTTCTACAGTGAAGGACAAACCAAATGATGCCACGTCCAGAGGGAAAAGTAACTGTCAGCTCTTCGTCACACAACTTTCAAAGTATCAGAGCAGCTCCTTTTCAGTCAAAGCTGAGCAGGTCAAGCACCACTTTCTACTGCGACTAAGATCCATCTAACAGGATCTCTTTCTCTTTGTCGTGAAAACCCTGTGCAGTCTCCAGGCCTCACCTCCTCCTCAGTCAGCTCCCCAGCCCTCTTGTTGAGGTCGATGTCGGCCTTCCTCAGGACGACATGGGCGTAACGTCTGCCAACACCCTGAGACAAGACACACACAGACACTCTGTTACATAAACAGTATAATAACAATAAATTCATGCCTAAACCCTACAAGTGAAGACAGCTAACAGGTAGATCCAGGCTTTAACTTAAAATTAGAAATAAGCTGCATGTGACACTATCAGATAAAGTGCCGTATATTGAGGTGAGCTCACCTTGATGGCAGTGATGGCGAAGGCGATCTTCCTCCTACCATCGATGTTCGTGTTGAGAACACGAAGAATGTGCTGGAACTTCTCAGGGATGACCAGAGACTGACAACAACACAAAACACACGTAATCAATCTCATTCAGCACTGCTGTCCATCAATGTGAGATATAAGCCTTGAGATGATGGATTATTACTGGTGGCAGTGACAATACTTGTGCTAATAAATTCTTGCCAGTTCTCATCAACCACCTGCACTGCTTTAACATCTAGAAGATGCAGAAAACAATAAACAAGCACCAACACTTCTATGTCCCAAAAAATACAAGGGAGAAGGAGTCTATCACTATATTTTGTATCATTTCATGTCCTGTTCTGGTCAGTTTTGCTCCAAATCACCCATCAGTGAACGCGTTCCACAGTAGATCTCTGACTAACACCTGGACTAACAATCACAGATTTGACCACTTTTCTCCCATGACTCAAACTCCGTGTCAGAGAGGGATTTAGTGTTGCTGTTGGTTGTTACTACGGCGGTAAAAAATCCACTTCTATCTACTATCCTCCTCTGTGACTAACATTAAGATTGGAGTGCTAAATGGTATTGTTCAACAGTCCAACATGTGATCTACTCTGCTGTAAGGATACAGTAGTGTGTTCATTTCTTACAGGCCATTGAAACTGACGTTTATCATCAATGTTGCACTGGACCCATCTCAAACTAAAGACCTGCAATTTCTCTCTTGTTTTTTTGCATAGTTCTTTTGATTGTTGGTTGTCGGGTCAGTGGTTAGTGCGGACACTCTGTTAAAATTTGATATCTGTGCATGTGTAGCCACATATCTAGCTCCAGCCAGAACAACTTCACCGGCTTTTCGGCCCCCACCTGAACCTTCGACACACCATCAAGACAAACGGAGTTCATTAAACTGTAACCAAAGCGACCACACTTGAATTAACCTGTTACCGCATTACACCGGTATAACATCCACACCGTGGCCCCAACATTGAACTCCTATACACTGAGAGAGGCTAATTAGATAGCTTTCCTAGCTAACCGCCTCCATCAATACACGTATTTTAAGCTTGTAAGCAGCGCGCCGGTAACATTACGAGCACTGCCCGGTAACGACTCTCCTTCAAACGAGAATAACGGGGAATATCTGAGCCAGCCACAGACACAAATAGAAACTTATCGGAATCAGTTGCTACACTCAGTCCGTGCCCCGCACTTCAGCGGTGACTCTAAACTGTTTAAATACGCGTCTATCCTGCCACCAATATACCAACAATTCAAATGCAACCAGCTTATACAACATATAGAACCTTCACCGTGGCTCAAAAATTAGAAAACGAGTAAGATTAAAGCAGGATGACGACGGATTTAAAACTATTCCAGGTTGATAGAAAACGTTCTCACCATCTTGGAAGTAGGTTCCGTGCGAAGAGGAAGTAGTAACGATGTCGCGAGAGTTTGACCCTGCACGGGAACGGAAGTCGGTCCGTCACTCTCAATCTGTCCGACTAGTGTTGATGACAGTTTGCCGATATCAAATGTAGATATTTATGTTAAGGAGTAACGATAGCAGGATAATCGTCACGTGCTTTAATGTGTGTTGTATTCTCCGCGTATATGTGTCTCACACAATAAACATTCGTATTAATATCTAGTTCCGTTCACAAACGCGAGGACGCTTTTTCAGTTTCTGAGACGTGTTTTTTGACGTTAGCGTAAATTCGCCGCAATGGCGGAGGGAACTACAGCAGCTGTTGGAGCTGGTCTCGATGTAAACACAGCTGGAAACCCAACAGAAATCGCTATGGCTTATTTACAAGATGAGGTGACATTTATTTGTGTTTTTTATTTTAAAGTTGCCGCTGACGTGAAAAACCATTCAGCTTTTCAGTCGATAACTCAGCTCTGTTTCCTGGTGGCGTTTACAACATGGTTTTTATCAGTGAATTGTAACGATATTTGTAGCAGACTGTGTAGTATTCAGTCAGGTGATCATACAGGTTAATCTGCAGTAGCTTGTTACAGGAAACACAGTCTGTGTATTCTGACGAGGTGTAATAATGCTGCTTGAAGCTAATGTAGCTGTTAGCATCTTGTCAAAACACTGAAAAGCTCTGTAGTTTTCCTGAATGCTCCCTGTCGCAGTTAGCAACCATAGGAATATAAAATATAAAGATGAAGAAATCTCTATACAAGTGAAGTGATATAATAATAATATGATATAATTATAAGTACACACCAATGACTATAGGATGACAATGATATAGCACAATAACTTAGTAGTTAAAGTGACAAAGTGAAGTGTAATGGGATAGTGTAACAGGAATGGAATAGGAATCATACAGGGTGAAATGTATAACAGTAAGAGAATGTGTAGTGTTGCAGAACTGTAGAAAAATATATATATGTAATAATAACGACATAGAGAAATATTCTAATAATGATCGTAACCCTTTCCTTATATGTGTTAAAGATAAATCCAGAGACAAAGCCTGAAACAGTTGTTTGTGTGTGACTCTGTCTGTTTCCTCCAGAAGACTGAAGGAGAGATCTCTAACCTGAACCTGGGAGAACTGGACCTCACCACTGATGAGTTTATCCTGGATGAAGTGGACAGTAAGGCAACATTTATCATTACTATGTCTCATCCTGTGATCGGGATACAAAGGGACACAGATGAGTGGGGCTGTCTGGTGGGCCTGATAGTATCAGTATTAATATTTTGAAATCACACTGTATATCTGAGGTTGGAACAGATGCAGCATTTCTGTTTGAAACACTGCTCCTCTGTGTCTCCTGCAGTTCACATCCAGGCCAATCTGGAGGATGACCTCGTGAAGGAGGCGCTCAAAACGGTGAGAACATGGCCACACTAATGACTGAGCAGGAAGTTTAAGAGAGAGAAAACATTCGGAGCACATGTTCTCATGTCTAACTTCCTGTCTGTTTCCAGGGTGTCGACCTCAGGCAGTACTCCAAACAGGTGGAGGCAGAGCTGCAGAGGATCGAACAGGCCTCCATCAAAGACTGTATCCTTCCTGCTCACAGTTTGAACGTGCCGATGTCACACCACACTGGACACAATGATTTTAATGCTGGTTTACTGAAGCGCCACCGACGTTTAAAAGCAGAGTTTATCTCTCTCATACGTCTCCACTTCCTGTGTTGTTTTTATTTTCCTGAGCCGTCGTCTGTCAGACATCAAGGAGAGTCAGAACATCGCTCTCCTGCACAACCAGATCACCGCCTGTGATTCTATCCTGGAGGTAAGACGAGGCGCCCTCACCCTGATCCCACAGTTCACTGCATGATGAGGTCAGACAGTGACTCAGTAGAGGATATGATGAATACAGGATGGAAGACGTCAGATATGTCAGATAACAGAGCTCTGTCCATTGGTCTTTTCAGCGTATGGAGGGAATGCTGAGCGGCTTCCAGAGCGACCTGTCCTCCATCAGCAGTGAGATCCAGACTCTGCAGCAGCAGTCGGTCAGCATGAACGTCCGGCTGAAGAACAGGCAGGCCGTGCGCAGCCACCTCAGCCAGCTGGTGGACGAGCTGGTGGTGCCTGGCGCCATGATCTCGTAAGTATGACGGAGAAAATAAATTGTGGCTCGAAGCAGCTGTCACACGTTGTGTAGTGAGTACAGCGTTTGTGTGACGTTGTCCTGTGTGGTCGCAGCACCATCCTGGACAGCCCTGTGACGGAGCAGGAGTTCCTGGAGCAGCTCCACGAGCTCAACAATAAGATCAACTTTGCCAAAGAGCTGAGCTTCAGAGAGACGCTGGCCTGCTCCGACATCCAGGACATCGTGGACCGCCTCAAACTCAAGGTGAGACAGAGTGAGGAGCTGTCAGAGGTGTGTGTGTGTGGGGGGGGGGGGGGGGGGAAACCTCTGAACAAGTTTGGTTTTGTGCCTTTCAAACTGAACTCTGCTGATTAACATGTTCCCTTCACCTCAGGCTGTTTCAAAGATCAGAGAGTTCATTCTCCAGAAGATCTACTCCTTCAGGAAGCCGATGACCAACTATCAGATACCACAGAACACGCTGCTGAAATACAGGTGAGCTCTGTGAGGACATGGAAGAGACACGCAGTCTGACTGAAATACTAACCCACTGTCCTTTGTTCATCCTGCTGTAGATTTTTCTACCAGTTCCTCTTGGCCAATGAGAGGACAGTTGCAAAAGAGATCCGAGACGAGTACGTGGACACGATGAGCAAAATCTACTACAGTTACTTCAAATCGTACAGCGGCAGGCTGCTCAAAGTGCAGGTCAGTGAATCAGCACGGTCACAACAAGGTCATGACGTCTGTGATCCTGAGCTCCACAGACGTGTGTCAGGATGTAAAGGAACATGTGGTAATAATTCCATGTGTGTGTGGTGTCTGCAGTACGAGGAGGTGGCAGACAAAGACGACCTGATGGGGGTAGAAGACACAGCCAAGAAAGATATCCTTTAACATGTGTGTGTCTTTGATTTCTGTCTGCATGTTTTCTCTATCTAAGGTCTTATTTTCCAACATGTTGTTGTCTGATTTGTAAACTCAGTTTGTGAACTCTGTCACCTGTACAGGTAACTGATAGTGTTGACAGGGGTTCTGAAATATTGAAATGAGGTGTTGTTGCACAACAGCTGCACACAAACCAATCTGGCTCCTCTCCAAAGACACTGACTCACAGAGTCAAGATAAATGTTAGAAACTGAGAGAAAAGACACACTTCAGGTCATGATGCACAGGTATGTGAGGATGTGTGTGTGTAGGTGTGTGTAGGTGTGGCAGTTTAATGTACATGCTTATTTAGTTGAGGTGTGTCAGTGTCACACACACATACTGAACATAAGAACACACAGATCAGTGTGAGAGGAATCTGCTCATTAATGCCTCCTGAGGCAGTAATCAGGTCATGTGACCCGCCAACGCCCCGCTAACACAAACTCACTCCGAGTGTGTGACGACACGTGATTATCCTTCACTCCCGGCCGCAGGTTTCTTCTCCAAACCGTCTCTGAAGAGCAGGAACACCATCTTCACTCTGGGCCAGAGGGGGACCATACTGAGTCCTGCTGAGCTGGAGGGGCCGATCCTGGTTCCACATACGGCTCAGAGAGGAGACAGCAGGGTGAGACATCACAAACGCTACACAAACAGGCAGAAAATCAACTGTTTTTACCAGCTCTGCCATTTAGCTTCAGTGTAAGTTGTCTTGCTCTGGATGGGTTTAAATGACAGGAGCAGCTAATTATGACTGAGCCACACAGTGTAACTGAGCAGCAGCGCCCTCTGCAGCCACCAGTGGTAATTAACTGTCTGAGTCTGAGCGCTTCAGTGGTTTTCACAAACAGAAAATCTCTCGCTCCGACTGCGGCTGAATCACAGCTGAAAAATGCCGAGCTGTGTCATGTGACCTGCTCCCATCATCCAACAGGTGCTGAGGAAACAGTCTGTGGTCATTTGTGACACATTATGAGGAAACCTGAAATAAAACCTTTGAACTAACAAACTGATCAGTGAGAGATTTTCCAGAAAGCAACATCATCAACATCTTTCTGTCTTTCTCCGTTTCTTTTATTCCTCCTGCAGTATCCGTATGAGACGCTGTTCCGCAGTCAACACTACGCTCTGCTGGACAACGGCTGCCGAGAATACCTCTTCCTGTCGGACTTCTTCATGGTGGCAGGAAACTCGGCCCTCGACCTCTTCAACAGCATCATGGGAAAAACTCTCAGCATGTTCCTGGTACGAACGAGGCGTCGCTGAAACGATGCATTCACTGTACAGAAACACAGTCGTGTAAAGATGAAGACTGTGTCAGGACGGTTCACTCTGACTAAACACAGTCACAGTTTTTCACTGAGTCCTGTTCTCTGTGTCTGCTCCTGCAGAAGAGTATGTCCACGTACGTGTCCGACTGCTACGACAGCATCGCCATCTTCCTGTGCATCCACATCATCTTCAGGTTCAGAGCCATCACCGCCAAGAGGAACATCCCCGCTCTCGACAAGTCAGTGTCCCAAAAAACTGGTTGTTGGGGGAAAAGCTCCAAATGTGTTTTAGAAAAGAATGATGAGAAACCTGTTTTAATGATGTAGATTAAGATGTTGAAGGTGTGGTTTAAAGTGTGTGTCGTCTCCTGTGTGTCAGGTACTGGGAGGCCGTGTTGGAGCTGCTGTGGCCGAGGGTTCGAGCTGATCCTGGAGATGAACATCCACAGCATCAGGAACACAGACCCTCAGAAACTGGGAGTGCTGGACACCAGGCCGCACTACGTACGTCTCCACACATTTATATACAGGGAGAACAAACACACACACACACACACACACACTGCTGTCTGATGATGATGTGTGTGTGTGTCAGTGACCTGAGTGTGTGTTTGTTAACTTCAGATCACTCGTCGTTACGCAGAGTTCTCGTCAGCGATCGTCAGCATCAATCAGACGTTTCCCAACGAGAGAACCAACACTTCTGCTGGGACAGCTGCAGGTAACACACACACACACACACACACACACGTTCAACTTCCTATACTCGTGAAGACCATAATCTTAATCCTCGTCCTAACCTTAAAACCAGGTCTTTACCTTCAGACAGTCCTTGAAGTGATGTACTCAGGATACAGAAATATTCTCACCACCAGTGTCTCCTCACTGCATTTGTTAAGAAAACAGCTGTTTGTTTTCTAATGAACAGTGTTCTGTTCCAGACGTATAAAACGTGTGTTTGAAGAGGTCCACTGAAGATCTTATACAGAACGAGGGCTTTTGTTTTCCAGGTTGAGGTGGAAAACTTTGTGCTGAAGATGGCGGCAGAGTTTCCCTCCAGAAGAGACCAGCTCATCTTCCTCATCAACAACTATGACATGATGCTCGGTGTCCTCATGGTGAGCGTCAGAACCGCGCGCACGTCTGTTTCTGTGAAAATAACTTCTGACTCTCTGCTAACTCTTCTTTTTCCTCCTTTGTCCAGGAGAGGGCGGCAGACGACAGTAAAGAGGTGGAAGGTTTCCAGCAGCTGCTCCTGGCCAGAACTCAGGTAAACATCTCACAGGTGTTTGAAACCTGGACTGTGTGTTGACTCTGTGTCAGGGCTTTTATTTTGACACATTTACAGCTGTAATGAGTAGAAACAATGATCTGAGGCTCTCAGTTAAATATCATGGAATAATAAACCATCAGACTGAGGCGATGCAGAGTTACATAACTCTCCCTCCTCCAGGAGTTTATCGAGGAGATTTTGTCTCCCCCCTTCGGAGGGATGATCGCCTTCGTGAAGGAGGCCGAGGCACTGATGGAGAAAGGGCAGCTGGACCGACTGAAGAACGAAGAGGGTGAGGAGTTAAATGTTATTAGACAGAACAGTGGAGGAGGATCTCTGGAATAAAGTGGAATAAAACCAAAATACAGGGCCGGTGCAGAAGCAATTAGAACATAGTCCATTATTAAATATTAGCTTCGGGATGAGGGGGTGGAGAGGATCAGACACTGATGGACCGGACTCCATCAGTTTCAGACTCGGGAATCAGACTCAGTTAGAATCTTCTCATCAGATTCAGGGGACAGGATCCTGACTTGTCCTTTGTGTGGGAGGACAGTTCTCTTTATAGCTACATGGATTGGTTGTAGGTTATAACTCACTGAACAGTGTATCTGAACTACTTATACTGAACATCCCTGACTCTCTCAGTCACCTACATCCTGACTAATGGACTGTATCCTCGTCAGGATTCTTTCACTTCTCTGTTCAGTTTTGTTTTACAGAGTAATGAGTGGCTTTCATTCAGTCACTCCTCTCACGTTCACCACAACATACTTACTCTGTGCTGTGTCGCTGACGTGTGAAACTACACAGGCAACAGCACAAACTCTGATGTGATGAAGAGAAAAGAATTCAGTCGTGCAGTAGTTGGATTCAGCGTCGGTCTTTCTCTCTCTCTGTGTCTCCTGCAGCTCGGATCACTCAGCTGGTTCGGGGGTTTTCCAGTACGTGGAAACAGTCGGTGGAGTCGATGAGTCAGGACGTCATGAGGTCCTTCACCAACTTCAAAAATGGAACCAGCATCATTCAGGTGAGACGGCAGGTGTGTCAGTCACATGACAGAGGCTGTGACTGCTGCTGTGGTGGTGGTGGTGGTACTGTATTTGTGCTGCAGGTTTTAGATGGACTTCCTTCAGGTGACCACAGAAAATGAACGACTGACAGTGACCTGGACTTCACAGAGCTCTCTGTCAGGCTGACTTTCATGGGAAATCTTATTAGTCAAGTATTCACACAGATATATTGTTTGTGTGTGAGGAAGGAAGTGATGGATCAGCTCTGTCTTCCTGCCGCAGGGCGCCCTGACCCAGCTGATCCAGTACTACCACGGCTTCCACAAGATCCTGAACCAGCCGACGTCCCGCAGCCTGGCCGTCCGCTCCGAGCTCATCAACCTGCACCACCTCATGGTCGAGGTCAAGAAGCACAAGCCCAACTTCTAACAGGACAGGACGTCTCCGTGTGTGTGTGTCGGGAAACTCGGTTAAAGAATCTGCTTCATCGACAAACAGAAACACAAACATGATATGAAAACATGTGGAGTGTGGAGATGTGGAGCTCCTTCCAGCTTCTCTCCTCCTCCTTTCAGATGAACAACATTAGTATTAACAATGAGCAGATTCTCTCTCTTTATTTCTCCAGCTGAAGTTAGAACAGGTGGTTCAAGGTGGTTGTGCAGGATTCTCAGGCTTCTTTGCAGCAGGAAACAAAACTTTATTTGAACTCACGACCAAACATCTAAAGTATGTCATTAAAGTTTAATAATCAGAAACAACTGAGAGAAAAGCAGATAAAAAATGAAATGATGAGAATGAGTATTTATATTGAACTACTGATCAGGAGCAGAGGGCTGTAAAACCTGGAGCAGACATTTTGTATTTAAAGCGAGACCACGTAAACAGCAGCCACTTCAGGAGGAGTTCAGCCTGTATGTGGAAGACTGTGTTATTTTTTTTCCTAAAGGTGCAGTAGTGTGTGTTGCTTTTATTTGTGTAAAATAAATCAAACATTGAACATTTTCATGTAACACTGCACCGGTGAGAGAGGGTTTCAGAACACATTACTTGAACAACTTGTCTTGTTGTTGTTGATCTGTGTTGTAGCTTCAGCAGGTCAGTTGACTTGACATGCTCTATTGTCATCAAATCTCAGTGAAAAAAGTCTCAGTAACTTCCCCAAACAGCTGTCACTGTAGATTTTTATCAAACAAACAGGACGAAATATAGGAAGAATTTGTTGGGGACTATTTTGCGTGGCGATGAATCCACTTTGATGCTGTAGTGACGATGCAGGGTTCATGGTGATGAAGGACACGCTGGTCATTGGTTTGCTGGGAGATTTGATGATCAAGAGACCCGTGCGCTCTGTTTGTTCGCGGTGCTCGCTCATCATTCAGCTGTAGAGCCTATCGTATTATGCTTTTAACTTGTGTGAATCTGTAGTGAAATCATTCCAGTTTAACACGAATCATTGAAATAATAACATGATGTGTTTGTTTTATTGTTTCCACTTTTATTAAATCTTAAGGTTCAATCTTTGAACAGTTATTCAAAAAGTCAGTATAAATACAGGAGCTGCTGAGTCTATGGATGAGTTCTTAGTACTGTGAATATGACACATTAACACACAACACAAGTCAACCATCCACAAAACATTTTACATAACTTCTCTTACTAACAACAACAATAATAATAATAACAATAATAATAATCATAATTTCATCTCCTCAATCATCTGTCACTTTATAGATTTCAGACTGAGCTGCAAATCAGATTGCTTTTTTATTGATTCATGTGCAGGCAACTTTTCAATTAACTGATCAATTAGTCTTTTGATGCTACTTACATTATTTACATTCATCTGGAAGCTGTAGTAACAGATTTAGATTGTAATGAAAGCTGAGGAGAGGATTTGAAACAGAAAACATTCCACTTCGCTGATTAATCTGAAGATTATTTTCCTACTAAACTGATTATTTGTTCAAAAAATAGTGAGATATGCTCATTAGAGTCATCATGAGTGACATCAGTTGTTGCAGCACTGCTCTCAGATTTTGTTGAAACTTTGTCTGCCTTGGTCACAGTTCCTTATTATTATATATTATTTCATTTCTATCACTAAAAACATTTCATCTGTGAAGTCATGTTTGGGCATTTATTTTCTTGAAATTCCCAAACTGTACGTGTTCATGATACACTTCTCAGTATCAGTCTCTCACTTTCTACAGAGTTTGGTGACGTTAGAACAAAACTTTAAAGATATTAAAGCTCAGACATGGCCTCAGTTGCGGCGCTCTGAGAACATAAAAATAAAAAAGAGCCAAAAATATATAAATAGATTGAACTGAAATAGAAATAGATTTACTGGCTCCTCAGTTCTGGATCCAGAGGTCGGGTTTATAATGCCAGGAGATCTGAGAGAAGCACCAGTCCCCGAGAAACCACATACCAAAGTAGTTTCAACTGTATGCAAAATGTGCATAGTACAAACGTGAGAAAAATAGAGTAGATGTCTATAAATGTGGTGAAGTCACAGAGCTTACTCTGGCTCCTCTGAAACATGGTTCAGACTAGATTTTACATTCAGAGACAGTCATAATAAATTACAGAGGGAGTAAAACTAGCATCATGTGGCAATTGCGAGGGATGTTGTTTCACAGATTGTGTCAGAGCAGACGAGGAATTTGAAACCTCAGACAAGTACAGACAAGATGAGAAGAGCTGAGCAGCTGCTTTTTGGTAGCGCCACCTGGAGAGACATCAGACACAGGGTTATTCTAGGTCATGAATTTTCTCTACATTTACATTCTCTACTTTTAGTTCTGGTTCATTTTGTCAGAATATAAATATCATTTTCTCACCTGCTACTGTTTCTTATCCAGAACCCGGTAGAGAGTTGTGATCTTTCTGAGGAGTGATGAGTTACATCAGTTAATAACAACACAAATCATCATTCAACATATAAAATTGATTCAAAAGACAAACTCTGATAATGATGAAATGCTCTACTTCATTTAAAGTTACTGAAGGAACTATTCACAGTGGAGTGAAATCAATTTCAATGCCTGTATTTCTCAGGGTGGCACAGAACAGAGCTGGTGTTTGCCAGCGCTTCTCTGGTGGACAACCTACAAAACCGCTTATAAACTGAAACTAGAATTACCGGCTCACCAACCAGTCCAGCTGCAGTTAGCAAGGAATTCTTCAGTTAAGGTTGTTGTGAGGTCACAGTGACCTTGGCCTTTGACTATCAAAATGTAATCAGTTCATCTTTGAGTCCCAACTGAACGCCTGTGCCAAATTTCGGTAGTTCCTTGAAGGCTACTGAGATATCACGCTCATGAGACTGGGACAGATGCCGAGCTGCATTACGATTGATGGCCATGAACAGCTTCACTGTCCGAAGAAACAGGTTTGCGCTCCGTGAACCAGCCTGTGTGAGAGGAGCCGATGGTTCAACCGTCCAGACCTCAGAGGCAGGCGCCACCGCCGAGGTGGGATAGCCGGCAGGACAGGCAGAACCCCTGTGCGACAAGGTTGGTCCGACGTCACATTTCAGATGAATGCGGTTCCATATCTTCCCGCCCGTTTTTCAGGCGCCTCATCCGCAGCCAGCCAGACCAGACCCTGGCGTCGTCGTCACGAGGGGGCTTAACGCTATTGCCGTCATTCGCCGCCGACCGGGGAGCTCGAGAAAACGGTTAACCGGTTGCAATCATTACCGCAGTCGACCGCGAGTCAAATGCGTCGCCCGGCGATCTCAAAAGGAACACCGGGTTCAACACCTGACCGAAAGAGCCCACTTGCAGACCAGGATTGTTCGTCCGCAAAGCGTCGCGATAGCCAGATACGACGGCATAATCAACACAGTTGCGGCCAGAGAGCAATACGACGACAACAAAGATTGCCGATGGCAGTGGTGATGAGCGCCGCCCCATAACATCAGTAACAGCAAGAGCTTAATTCATACGGTGAGATACAAAATATTATTACAGTTGTTCCGCAGAAGATAGCGGTTATATCACCATAGTCCCCAGATCAAACGTACATTGTCATTTAACTTCTACACTGGTCATCGACAAATAAGCGTTATTTAACGCCGACAAGACGCAGGAATGATTGCCGTGAATGCGAGTTGCAGCATTTCGTTGGCAGGTTTGTTTTTGCCGCCTGCCGGTTCGGCATGCCAGGCAGCTGCAGTGAGCATCATTTCACCCGTCTTACGCCCCGCCCACTGCACATCTGCAGCAGGCCGCAGCCACCATGGTGCCGCGCCGTCCGAGGCAGACGGTCACCCGAGCAAAACACACCAGCCGCTCGAGAATTGACACCGCACAGTCGTGAATCTCGAACTTTGTCGCGGCCCCTTCCGCTTCATAAACAGCGTCACGCCGGCTGGCCATTGCTCATCATCACCGGTTCACTAGCTGCATTGTGGTCCGTGAGTTCACAGGCTCACCTCCGCACCACATGACATCTCGAACAGGCCTGCCGTCGCCCACCATCGATTGGCCTCCGCCACCAGCTGGCGAGCCCCGTGATGACTGGCCGGCAGCGATTCACACACACTGCCCCAGGCTCACCGCTCCACCCCCCACTTCTTGCACGTTACAGACAGGCAGCCAGCCAGCAGGCCACGTTCATCTTCAGCCCACATTCTGTCGCGCCTTGCGATTGAACCGGCCGATGGGACATTGCCGAAAACCGACCGCGTCAGTTTCATAGCGGCGAAGATCCATCGACCAATCGACAAACACCGTTCGTTTCACAGCAGCAGCAGGAAACCGGACATATTACAGGATCGTTACCGTGGCCGCAGACGATGCCCAGGCGCACACACACACACACACACACACACACACACACACACACACACACAGTTACAGTTGGTCGGTGTTACTAGTAATGATAGTCCGTCGACAGTTGATCTGGGGACCCCCACCTCAGGAGGCACAGCCATCCCGAGCTGCCCATCCCTGCCTCCCTGGCGCCTGCCCTCCAGCCCAGATCAGCTCGCCGACAACAGGCACAACATAACTTCACTGGTCTCCGTCTGACCTCAGCCAGCCGCACATGCCGCAGTTACCGCGACACGCGCATTCATGTTCAGCGGCCACCGCCCCAGCCCGCCCTCAGCCCAAAGACCGCAGACAGGAGAAGAGGAGACAGACGAGGGAGCGTGGTTATCATCATCAACTGGCGAAATGACGATATCATCGTCCGGATATGATCAACAAACCGCCGGTTAACATTCCTCACCTTCGCTCGACAACCTTCGCCCAGCATTCCCCGACATCAGTCTCCGCGCCGGTGCTTGCTCAACCAGCCTCGCCAGCCGGAAACACTCCGCAGAGCAGAATTCCGTAGTCTCGCGCGGTCTCCGTCAGGGCCCTGAAACATTCAAACAAAGACGAAGCTCGGCAGCCCTCGTCTACGTGCGCAGTCGTGGCCGCACATCGCGAATAGCGTGAAATGAACAGTTCGCTCGCGTCATTTCCATGCGCCCTCTGTAGCAGAAACATTGTCGAGTTCGGCAATCAGATCATCGGATTTTCACGATTTAAAACACGCGCATTTCAACGCTTCATTCGCGGCTAAAATGCTCACTGTCAATAATCCAGCGGTTTCAGCTGCCGACGGTATGCAGGCCAAAAACGTTATATGCCGGCGTTACATGTCAGACAGCCCAGCCCATCAGCGTTACCCCACACCAACGCAGCTCACAGTCATTCGTCCCCAAAATATGCGTTTGAAGACCAGCATGCTTAGCTTGCATGCCAGCGTTGCCTGTGACGCATGGCTTTCCTTAGCGTCAGCAGAGCCCCATTGTTCAAACCTGTTGCAGCTCGACAATGCCAGCTCATCATACGACCGGTTGACTGACATCAGTGTCTCTCATTCCCACACACACAGCCAGCTGTATCAGCCCTTACCGTACAGCCCTCGCCGGTATCAGTCCCAGTTCCGGTCAACTTCGAACATGCCTGAGATGCCTTGTTAGTCTCGGTGCCCGTTGTTTAGTAGTGACCGAATTTTGAATATGAAACTACAGCACGAGTTGTTTTTATGAGCCATATTTTAGCAGCAAGAACAGACGTGTGGTGCCGAGCGTTACATTGATAGCCGCCAGAAACATTAAGACAAAGTTCGTAACACAGAGGCATGGATGAAGTGTTAAATACGACATCACTTTCAGTATTCTGGCGCGCGTTACCAGCGTAACCGGAGGTGACCGCGTGAAATTGTTCGCGTTACGTGATGCCGCGTTGGCGTTGCGCTTAACACATTGCCGAATAAACATAGAAGCAGCAGCATCAGATTCTCGAAAACTCATCGTTTTAACAACGCCTGCGAGTTTCTTCTTCTTTATTTGCTCACTGAGACCCTTGTCGGCACAATCACGACAAACAGCAACACACGCAACAGTCACCACCCTGCTCGCGAGTTCGACCTCGATATTTATCGCAAGCCCCTTGTCTGGTCGACGGCACCGGGTAACAGCTCACCGTAACAATGACAATACCACGACAATAATACGTCAGTAATAATTCATGGTTCAATCGTCAAAATCATAGTTTAAGATAGATGAGCAACAAAACTAAATTCCGATTACCTGATGGAATGACACTTCCTCATTTACCTTGTTGGTAACTCATTGGTTAGCATTCTGCGTCACAACTGAAGTCACAATGTCCACTTCTGCCCCCATTCAGCACGAGGAACACGAACGCCGACAGCAGTCACGCCCGCAGAAAAGCGCAGTGAGTCTCGAAGAAAGACGACCTGCGCGTTTTGTTCCGCCATTGCGTTGTGGTGAGGACGACAGAGACGAGCGTCGCGTCGCGGGCGAACAACGTGAGACATTTAGCTTCATCGAGCAGTTCGCCGCCGGCCCCTCTCCGCCCTCTCATCTGGAGCAGAACAATAACCACCCATCACATCAAACTTCGTTCAAACCGTCAACCGTGATGTTTATCGAAAACGACGAGATAAGAGACCAATAATCATCGTCTTTACATGCTCCATATTGGTACCTGACTGATCTTCAGGGAGATCATGACACAGAAATACGCACGGCTGAACAGAGTACAAGCTGAACAACGACCACTTAATCTCTTTGACCAACATCACAGGACCTGTAGGAGTCGTGAGACAGCCAGTTTATACCAGTCAGGTACAGTCATCACAGTTAAGATCAGAGGAGCACAGGAGACAACACAGCCGATGGTAAGTGACAAACACCAATACACAGTTGCTTCTCAAAAGCAGGGTTATCAATCATCCTCGTCCTTATTTAAATGGACAGAAGTCAAAGATTTTAGCAGAAAGGTCTTTTTCCGGATCTTATTTCGAGAATTTTGATATCAGTCTTTTTTCATTCTCAACTTCTTCAATGAAATTCCCAAAATGTTAGAATATTTTCTCTCACCCACAGTGCACCAGCCCCGCAGCCGTGCCGACAGAATAGGCTCTGACGCACGAGCAACTTATTTAGCGCATTCATCACCATGTAGAGATCCAGATTATTTTAATTTTTTATTTAAACAATATTTATGAAAAGCAAATGATTACAACATGCCAGTTAACAAATATCATTCTGATCAATCGGATCAATCAATCAAATGCTTTAGACATGATGAGAACAAGTTATGAATGGTGTAATAGTTTGAATCACGTCTACGGAAATAAAATGAATGAATGCGTTGCAAATTACCGTGTCATTTAAAAATATAATAAAAAATAAAACTAGTTAAATAGAAAATTAACCGAAAAGCCGATCCGCGTCGTCCCAGCACTCGAACACCGTACTCATAGCAACCCGGTTCACAGCATTGTCATTATTCGCATTCAAAATACGCGGGCGTGTTTGGCGGAATGGAACATTCAAGACAGCAATTAACGAACTTTTAATCAAGGCGTTTTCCCTCTTCTTTCAATGGTTCCTGTAACAGTTCTGGTAAAACACTTCCCGCCCCGTGGATATTTCAGAGCCCCTGTTCGGATGGATGTACCATTCACTGCTCGAGGTGTTGCTCTTTCCTCATAACTTTCATCGCCAACAGATAGTCAGTCTCAGCACACAACCAGGTACAATTACATCAACCTGATAAAGAAGGACATATTTCAGGATAGCAGCAGCGAAGAGTGGTCTGCTGGACAGATGAACACGCTTCTGTGATGATTCTCAATATTATTATCTCCTGACTTTTCTTCCTCCGACACGTTACGAGGTTTTGATGCGTGGCTAAATATCCGCTCACCGTTGATACATGGTTCAGGCGAGTTGTAATACCCTTGTTTATTCAGCATCCTTCGAGGCCCGCGCCATCGCCGTCAGCCTACTCGCCCACCTCGCTCAAAGACCAGAGGAAGACCGCGAGAGCGAGAGAACAGGCAGTGAGAGCTGGTCGGTGAAGCAGATAGGCAACCATGAATGTCGACGGTCGACGCGACTTTCGAAAGCAGACGAGATGCAACCGTTATTGGTCATTTCGTTCCTTTCGTTCGATTATTGTCGTCAGCCGACGCACCCCGGACCGTGGAAACGTCGAACCACGCCGCCAGGAACACAGAAACAGGAAGTGACAGTTCTAACCATCGCGTCATTATACACCGCCGCACACAATACCATCAGGCTGATTGACAACCGATGTTGAGTGTTAGCTACGCAGCATGGAAGCTGTACCCAGTGACACACGTGATCATCTTTCTTCTCGTCATCAAAATCTGTATCTCATCACTGGGCATGATGTATCCAGCCCGCCGCTCTTTTTTCCCCGAGCCCACATGAGCTCGGGCTGTCACATCAAGACGCAGCCAGCTCACCGTCATCTAACGACAAGACACCGTGTTTCACTCCGAGCTGGCCAGTCTGCCCAAACCCCGCCAGCCACCTGTCTCGCCAGCCGAAAACAGTCCAGAACACGCGCCTGTTGAGTAGCGATTGCCGTAACCACAGCGTTCAGCCGTTTAGTGATTGCCACTTTTAACATTAAACCGCGATTGCGAATCCGCTTGAAAAGAAACATCATTGCCCGACCGGGCGGCCGAGTGAGCGGACAGAGCCACAAGATTACTGAGACAAGTACCGAGCACAGATTCGATCGTAATGACACAAGATTGCTTTCCGTTGATCAGATGCGTGCCGCAGATGGTGGCGTCAAGCGACGCAGCTGGCATGACGCCGGCGTAACCGTCACCCCTGCGAACACAGCCTTGTTACTTTTGCATCCGCGCTGAACAAACGCATCACAGACCGGGGCCCCCGGTTTAAACAACGATCGAGGAATACGTTTTCATTTTCACCACCGAAGCGGTCTCATTACACAACATGACACCATAATCACGATCGGTACAACCCGCTTCACCGGTTTCACAGTGAACTGCACCGTTTCACAGGACAAACTTCACACCATCGAACATCGCAGCCAGCCCACAAACACAGCAGCAACACAGCTTCATGGCTTTGATCCAGTGATTAACTCACCAGCAGTCCAGAACACGTCACGACCGTACCAGGCCGAGGCAGCAGCCTGCTCATCATAGTTCAGCCTGCCAGCCGAGCCACGCCACCGCAGTTCACACAGCCTACCCTGGCCGGAGGCCTTGCTGTGTGTCGCATTTTCAACCACCCACGCCCTTGCCTGTCTTCTTCATCAATCGTCAACAAAGAAACCCGACAGTTTAAACAGGTTCACGCTTGAAAGCTTCGGTTCATTCTGCTTAATTCACTTTCTCGAGATTCGCGATTGCCGAGCCATTGCCTGGCTCAACGATCGCGAACAGGCGAACGGAACAGTTATTTCAACTCGTGCAGCCAACACAAATAATCATCAGCAAGACAGAATTTCACATAAAATAACCCGCAAAAAAACATAATGGTCAATCAAAAAAAGAGGCAGAAGAAGCGAGCACATGCACATATTACACAGATATCGATTATCAGAAGAGCTGAGCGGAAAAAGACGGGTACACACAACAACAACATCGGCTGGTCGAGGCAGCGCGACGGAGCGCATGCACTACTCTCCGGTTGCCCGCCAAGGTCCTGCCTGACGCCCGGTAGCCCCTGCCCGTGAGGAATGCGCGGGTGAGCGGGGTCCTTCATCGGCGCCCGCTTCCCCGGCATTCCGGCGGCAGATGTCCGCGGTGGTGGAAGTCATGTCTCATCAGTCCTCTGTGCAGCTTCTCATCATTCGCAGAGCGCCGTCAGTAGCGTCGCACACACGATGATGCAGGCCCACCACACATCAGACGAGGTCATCGAGCCTCGCCCGGCGCTCAGCCTCCCCGAGTAGGCGCGGATGTGCCTTCCTGGCCTGCAGGGCAGCTGGTGCCCAGTCGCCAGATGTACGCTCAGGCATTTCCGAAGCTGAGCATCACTTCACCGCAATCACGTGCAGGGAGTGAGGTCTGCCCCTCCCGGAGTCCACGATCATCTTCCTTGGTCTTCTCTCACATTCACACAGAGGTCAGTTATCTCGCAGCCTGGCCTCCGTGCCAGCCCCACCTTCCCGCCCGCTGACCGTCACGCCAGGCCGGACCAACCACGCCGGTCTGCCGACCGTCAGACAGCTCGGCAAACCGGCTGACAGCGGCGTGAGCTGGTGAACAGGAGGCTCAGCACACAGTCTCGGTTGCCGAGGGTGATGGAGAGACGTGACCGACAGACGCGGGCTCGTCTGCTTGGATTAGTTAGAAGAGACAGGATTATTCCTTCCACATCAACATTCATTTTGGTAATCATTTCAGCATTCGCGTCAATGAAAGATGACCGTCCAAATCGAAACATGGGGAATCGAGAGAGGAAGATTAACCAGCGCGATGAGATCCGTAGCCGTTATCCGAAAGCAGAGGAACACAGCCGGTTACGCCTTCGCAGAAAAGGCGAACCGGAGAAAGATGATTAAACCGTGCTTTTTTGTGTTCATTATCAGGAGGATTCTGTGCCAGCCACATAGAGCGAGCGTTCAGAACAGTGAAACAGCGTGAAGACGAGTGTTTCATCGAGCAGCCCGTCGCCGGCCTTCGCGCGCCTCATCTGGAGCAAGCAGAACACGACTCACCCCAACATCACCTGTTCGTCACCTCGTGCCGAAATGTCAGTCCGGTGAACAAAGCCCCGATCGCGTTGCGCATTTATTGAAACGTGTCAGTGATTGTCGCCGCAGGCCTCCACCGACCGCAGGTCAAACGTAGCTGAACGTTCATAATTCAACAGGCCACGTTAACACATCTGGATTTTACGGCTGATCGCATGCTCCAATGTTTTTCATGATAATGTAACAGGCACAGTTTCCTTGAGATATTTTAACAATAAACCAATAAAAATAAACGAACTAAAAACACCCGACTGCCTTCACCATGCGGCTCGTCCTCGATTTTACCTTTGTTTAGTGTCAACCCAGATAAGTTTATCTTCTGAATGACGAGGCATACACGGTCTTTCTTGCGTGACCAATATACCCATCTCTCCGTCTCTTCATAGGCGTTCTCATTCACAGGCCAGCCAGACCAGATGTTCCCGAGAGGGGAGACAGCGATCAGCCGCCGTTGAAGACAGTCTGACAGACCGGCTGAACAAACAGCAGTTACACGCAGTCCGTCGCTGGAAGAATCATCAAGACCCCGAGTTCATCGTTCATCTCTGACCTTTCAAATATCACAAGAGAATTCAGGAGATACAGCATAAGATCGCGATACCAGTTTAATCAGTCAACGGAATGGCGTCGATCGCTGAAATAAGACCACGTGAGCCAACACGCCGATGGTAAGCGATTAAACATCAACACAGTATTGTGCCGACACCACCACGTCAAACATCATGTAAATTAGCCACACTGGTGGCCTCGGTTAAGCGCCGCGCAGGTCATACGAGACGCACAGCGTGAACTGCCTCGTTTGATCCACGAGCAACACCACCACACCAATTCTGTTTGTCAACTCAGATTTGGCAGTGACGATTTTTCAATCTGCATTTTTTTGCCGATATATTCATTTTGCCTGTGCCCTTAAATTTCAACCATTCGCTTTGGTGAATATCGACACCGTCATCCGGAGACAAGAAGGCCTCACCATCAGTCAAATAAATGTAAATTCACATACACCGTTTTCAGAAGTGTCTCTCGATAATTTATAAACCGTATCATCAGAAATGAAAGATTTAGACGATATTAACAGCAGCACAAAATAAAATGTGTCAGGCCTTCATTGAGCATATTTCCCAATAACCACCTTAATCATCAACCACCGCCGCTTTAAAAACAGTCTGCTGGGCACAACAAGCACCGGGGACAGCGCAGTACTCGAGATGACATTGTTTCAAAAACTGTAATATCTTCTGTAACATTTCTGTTGCGTTTTAATTTATTATAATCAGCAATATTTAGTAATCAGTTTGTTACGTGATCGACAAGCCGATACTGGCAGGTGTAATCAGCGAATAGCAAAAGGTTCTGAAAGCGAAATAAAATGATGAGCATATCAATAGCCTGTGGCTCACGAAAATAAAATCCGAAAACAGAAATGAGCGCCCAGCCAAAAGCTGGTCTATCCCGGCACCTGAATCACGGCAGAGAATCTGGTTCGATACCGACGGTCATTATCTTCGCGACCCGAACATGGAGAAACCATGCACGGAACACGTGAAGATATGGCATCGTCGTCTACAGCCGAATAGTGCCCGTTTTTACCCTCCTTTCCTCACGCACGATCAGAAAACGTGATTTTACTGATAGCACAAAGAGTCTCCTCAAAACAAACTGGCATCCGGGACTACATGGAACACAGCATTCGGTCACAGACGATCATCGACGTGCAGAACAGACCAGCGACAACGCGTCGAAAAGCATATCTGACCCCTATAAGCAACAGCAACACACAACCTTAAATTCAGACAGTTTTCCTCTTCCTTCCTTTACTCTTGTGGTCGAGCCTCAGCATTCATTGAACCTCAGGCAGACCGCTCAAAGTGCGACGACACGCCACAGACGTTGCCAGCGTCGCGATGGTGAAGAAGGTGAACCGAGCAGCTGTCCCTGCGGACACCAGTTCTGCCCGACGGACGTGTTCATCTGTCGCCCGAGGCGTTCGCCCTCATTGCTCTCATACCTCATCTCAGCCGACCAGCCCGCACAAACACAAACCACCTGTTCATGCCAGATCCAGCATGACCGCGAGCTTGGCCTGACATCACATCATTTCACATCCTGCCGATCCGTCTGGCGTCAACCGCCACAGTGCGGCTCGGGTCAGTTCATTTTCCTTGACCACGACCAACGCAGCACATCATCAGAGCCAGCTCATCGTCAGCCGCACCCGCCACCGAGATCAGCCCAGAGAGAAAACTGCAGAAGAGTGAAAGAGACGAGAGATGACAGTTTACGTGGAGATGAAAGAACGAGGAAAAATGAAGATCGACCAGTTAAGAAAATCTGAAACCGCACACCCAGACAATCGCAACTCCTCTCAGCCTTACTGTGTTTTGAAAATGCTCACAACAACATCTGTCACTGCATTGTCAATCGATCGTCCCATTGGTCTTCCGCTCAGCCTTTACTACTTCAGAGGAAAGATATAAAGAGAATAAACAGCATCATACACACTGCAGCCCTCATCCAGCACTGTCAAGACACAGTAAAAGTTGTTGCTGTTCTTTAAACCTTCTTTAAACCACAGATTGGGCTCTGGCCGGTTCATGAGCCCAGACCCACCACAGCAAGTGCCCGCGAACCAGCCAAACTGATCTATGAATAACACAAAAGAAAGGTTTTTAAAGAACCTTAACTTAACTTTACTGTGTCTTAACTTAGTGCTGGATGAGACATCAAGATAGCCTTCTATGAATACTGTTTATCTTCTTTATATCTTCCTCTAAGCATTAAAACAAGAAGAATCAATGGGACAGCCAGTGATGATAATGCAGCATTAATAGATGCTATTTAGCAAACATTTCAAAACACAGCAAACAGGAGAGGGTTGCAGCTACTAGATGAAACACTAGTTTCCAAGATTTTCTTAACTGAGGTCAGTCTTTGTTTTTCCTCGCTCTTTCTCATCTCCATTCTGCTTCTGTATCTCTCTCTCATCTCTTTCCTCTTCTCCTGGTTTTCCTCTCCTCTGGGCTGATCTCAGTGTATTTCAGGTGCAGCTGAAACATGAAATGCACTGACTGATGAGCTCTGTCTATTGTAATGTAATACCTATGCTGTTGGGTCCATGGGTCCAAAACAAGTCACACTCATGATCAGACCTAAAACCTTTCTTGTTGGCACTAGATGAAAAGGGAGGGATCAACAAAGTTCTTAGAAATGATCTTGAATATCTGAGCCAAAAGCTCATGATCATAAGTTCACATGATTAGTGAGTTTTGTGGTACCTGGTTTGTGCTGGGTTGAGGCTTGGTCCGCTCTGCCGTTGGAAGCAGATGAAGGTTATGAAGAGCAATGAAGGCAGGACACCTCAGACAGTAGATGAACACATCCATCCAGACAGAATCTGGAAATTATCCACAGAGACAACTGCTCAGTTCCATCTTCATCATCGTGACCTTTAACAACATCCTATGATATGTCTGTACACACTCATCGTAATTTCTTTACTAGGCAGTGTTTTACCTGAAAGGTTCAATAGATGCTGAAACCATTTTAAGGTAAGCAAGAAGAAAAGGGAAAAACCTTTATACAAGAATTTAAAAGTTTATGTATTTTACACTGTTGCCTATAAAGCTAAATTTTATACTTTTTCAAATGATGTTCTTTTATTCTTATTTCTAACATCAGTAATCATCTAAGACCAGGTGCAATGATTAAGTATATCGAGTCCTAGTTACCAGTTTTGTTTTTGAGGAGATATACACTTTGTCTATCAAGAATAAATCATATTTCACAATCATTTCATGAGAAGAGTGTAAACATATTTTATTCCAACTTTATGGGCAATAGTGTATATCTTACATGTTCATTCCATGAACACTCTGTTATTTTGGGTCTGAATGTGGCCGTGGCCAATCAGGAACCAGGTTCTCTGCCGTGAGTTGCTCCCCAAGGCAGGATGAATCAGCCAATTCATTTGTCATTTTCATTTTATCTAGTTTTTATTTCATTAATTTTTAAAAACCATTTTATTTTATTATTATACTCATCATTTTTATTTTCTCAAATTATTTACTTATTCACATTTGTTCTGTCTTTTATTATCAGTTTGTCAGTCCTGTGAAAAGCACTCCAAGACTGATTGCACTAAATAATTTGGTTGATTATAATAAATTAAACCTGTAGAATTATTTACAGAAGAAGATTATTTATAGTTTGAAGTAACTAATATCATCTCAAGTACTGCAATTTTTAATATAGTTGACGTACTAGAAGGAATATTTTTGAAAGCAGCAATTATTAATTTATTAATTAAAATTAGTTTATTTGATAGGAAAATATCTCAATGGGGGAATTTTATTTTATTTTATTTTATTCTTTTTCTGTTGGAAAATATCATCTCAAATCCTTTCCCGACTCTTGGATAAGAATTATAGTTTTACATAAGGCAAATTATGAGATAATTTCTAGAAAACAGTGTATAGTAAAAGATTTACATTTTGGCTGTTTGGCTGATGGTGTCTGCTGGAGCCCCTTGTCTTGTCTCAGATGTCTGAGTTGTCGATATTCACCTCAAAACGTCTTAGATGGTTAAATTTAAAGACTTTTTTTTAGGCCAAAATGGGTTATAATATCCAACTTTAAAAAAATACAGATTAAAGAAAAAATCATCCTGCCAAAATCCTGGGTTGATACTTAAAACTTTAAATTGGATGTAGATGATTGTTGCTCCGTGGATGTCAAGAGGCAAAGGGCCAGTTTCAAATCCCCGCAGCTGCAGTAACGTCTCAGCCTTTATGATACACGCTTAACCAGGGGAGCCACCAGTGTGGACCCTGAAAGACACATGATGATTTTGACATGTTGGAATGTCAATGTCACTACAATACTTTGTGTGTTGAATGTTTAATCACTTACCATCAGCTGTGTTGTCTCCTCTGCTCCCTCTGGTCTTAACTGTGATGACTGTACCATTTCCATTGACTGAATTATAACTCGTATCTCCACAGTCACTATAGAATTTCGAATTCTCTTGTGATATTTGAAAAGGTCAAAGTTGAACAGTGATGACCATTCTTCAGAGATTCTTGATGTTGATTCTTCAAGCTGGACAGGACTCATTTTGTAAATTGCTGTTTGATTTTCAGCCAGTTAAATTTGACTTACTGACTGTCCTCCCAGCAGCAGCTGATGTTCACTGTCTCCCCCTCCATCACAGAGACATCAGGAGTCTGGATCACAACAAATGTGCCTGTAGATGAAACACATATAAAGAGACAGAGAGATAAATTATATTGAGGTCCATAAGAAGACCATGTATACCTCATCATTTCAGAAGATAAACATCACAGGTTTGACACTAAACAAAAAAAAAATTAAAAAAATCTGAGGATATGAGCCACATGAACAAGAAAAAGAGGTCAGGTATGTTTTGTTTGTTTGTTTTTTGGTAAGTTTGTTGTTAAAAGTCTCTGAAGTGAACTGTGCACAAACACATTTATCACTTGAAAAAAATTAAACATTTGAAACATACTGATCCAAGCCATAAAATAATCCAAATGCTAATGTTAGCATGTATTTAGATTATGAGCATTCGTACATTTGTGTGTTATGTGTTTGATCAGTGGAGGCCTACAGCATTAATCCTCTGACACAATTAACAAATGGCAGCAATCAGGAGCTTGTTAAAGTTTGACATTTCAGCACAAAGACAGAGACAGATGTGATGTTAAAGGTTAAGTCGTGTTTCTACTTACTCCAAGATGCCGAGAGCAGAGAGGCCAGCAGCAGACTGCTCAGTAGAAGCCCTACTCCTCTCACACTGTTCTACCTACTGGACTACTGACACCATCCTCATATGGCTTCTCAAGTCCCCTCCCTACAAATACAACAATAGGCCACAAAAGAAAGACACAGGACATCATCTTTCTCCAAGGTTTCACCGCCTTTTCTGCAGAGAAGTGTGAAAACCACAGCCATTCCTCCTACTTAGATAGAAAAGCAGCCACAGATTCCAAGAAACTGTCACTGAGATTGTCTTTCCCTCCTCTCAGTTCCCATGACTGAGTTTAAAGACAGAGGTCATCTTTCATTTGACTCTGACATGGAGATACTGAAATGAGTTACCAACAAAATAGATGTTGATGTGAGAGGAAGACAATCTATATCTCTTCCTAACTTCTTAACAGACAGGCCGCAGTCTGTGAGGATCCACGATGTCTCCTCCTCCTCCATCACCCTCAGCACTGGCTCCCTCCCCTAGGGTCAGGTGCTGAGCCTCCTCCTCCTGTTCACACCTCCTGCTCACACACGACTGCTCAGCCGGTGACACCCGAGCTGTCTGACTGTGAAGTTCATGAGGACAGCTGTGGTTGAACTCCATTACCAACAATGACTTAGTCCAACTACAGGCAGGAGGTGGAATTGCTGGAGGGTTGGTGCAGAGACACAACCTCTGCATGAATGTGAAGAAGACCAAGGAGATGATCGTGACTCTCAGGAGGGTAGACACCTCCTCCTCCCACATCGGAGGACCGCGTGAAGTGGTCTCCAGCTCTGGTGTGTACCATGCACATCCCATCGACGCACCCCTACCTGGAGCACCAACACTTCCTGTCTGATTAGAAGCTGCACATCACGCCTCTACTCCTCAGAGGCTGAGGCACACTGGGGAGCCCAGTCCTGACCTCATCTGCATGTGTGGTGGAGAGCGCCCTGTCCTCCTGCATCATCGCAGGCACGGCAGCTACTCGGCGGCAGAGAAGAAAAGCTCTGGCACAGGGTGGTGAAAGCTGCACAGAGGACTGTGGGACGCAGCCTTTCCACCACCACTGACATCTACACCGCCAGATGTAGGGAAACGGCCACTGCATCTAAGGACCCCACTCACCCCGGCACACTTCTGTTTTCCCTCCTCAGGCAGGAGGCTACGGAGCATCAAGAGCAGGACCTCCAGACTGAGGAACAGCTTCTTCCCGGAAGCTGTGAGACTGCTAAATTCTGGAGGACCCCTGTAGCCCCCCCCCCCCCCCACACACACACACTTGTCACTTTAACTTCCGTCACTTTAACTTCCGTCACTTTAACTTCTCACTACCTCAATAGCAAAGGACTCTGATGTTGTTGTTGTGTCTTTGTCTTTTCCATGTCATCTCCTGTGAAATGTCTATATATATATATATATACATATATATATATATATATTTTTTTTTTTTTTTAATTATTATTATGTTTTTTTTTTTTTGCAAATTCTATTTTATACTTGTAAATTCTATCTTATACTTTAGTAGTTATTTATTCTGTGTTGGCTTGCACTGGGACCAGAATAACTTATTTCGTTTCACCCCATGTTCACGTGTTGAAATGACAATAAAGCTCCTTGAATCCTTGAATCCTCGAAGAAAATGAATTAAACTTAGAATGAAGACAAGCTTTTCAAAGCGTAGACCTGTCTTTAAACTGTCAGGTTTTTCTTTTATTTGACAGTTAATAGTGAAGAGGCAAACAGGAAACATGGGTGAGACAGAGAAGTACGACACACAACAAAGGCCTCCAGCCAGAATCAAACTGTGGATGCTGCGGTTATGTGGCATGTGCTGTACCCATTCAGCTAGCAGAGCGCTACAGGTGTTATATTAAACCTGACTGTACCTCCAACCCTGAACACAGTCGTGACATGTTCTAGTTTCTTTATAGTAAGTTAATAATCACTGGAGCATCTAAAAAGTATAAGCTGTGGTAACACACTGTGTTTTATTGTTCTTTCACATTATTCTGATGGTATGAGAGTTTGTCCTGTGGAAACTGGTGCAGTTCACTTGTAGTTAGATAAATGGGTTTGTACCAATCAATGGTTATAGTGTCATATTTAGTGCTAATAGGAGACCCTTCAGTGGGTAAAAATGAAAAAAAAAAACATGTAATACATCCAATCATTGTTTAAACCAGGGAGTTTGAAAGTCTGTATCTCTATGTTTATTCAGCAATTCCCATACAAAAGTAACAAAGGCAGTGATGCACCAAGTGTGAACACACACCAGCATCATGTAGCTTTACATCACTTGACACCCACCATCTGCAGCACACATCTGATGCTTAAATAGTCTCTGTGTATTACAGTCAAGTCTGTGTCTCAGTACTTGTCTCAATGACGTCTGTGTCCTGTCCACTCCACTCAGCCACAAGTCTGTTGTGACTAAAGATGTAGCTCTTCAAAAATAGTTCACAAATATATAGTTTAATATTTAAAAAATGCCCAATCACTTTCTAAAACAGCTGGGCACTGTAGTTTTTAACAATCACTACTCAAACACGAGGAAGTTCTACACATGTTCTGGACTATTTTCAGCTGCGGATTAATACACAAATGCTTTAGCGAGTTTTTGGAGCAGCAGGACAGGGTATGTGGGAGTAAAAACACAGTGTCTGTGTTCGTGGTGGTGAAGCAACACGTCACCCAGTGTAACTCTGTGACTCACTGATGTGTCTTAAATAGTTTCTGGGGAAAAAATGAAGCTCTGTGGCACAGAAAATAAGCTCTGTCAGGCTCTGGATATACATCATACTTGGTGATGGGATACAGATTTTGATGGTGTTGGTCTTTTCATGTAACTGTCGACTGTAGAAAAGGAAAAAAGAGAAAAGATCGTCCATGTGTCCGCACTAGAGTTTTAGCTTCCATGCTGCATGCTAACACTTCAGCATATCTTGAGTTGTAATGTAGCCTAATGGAGGTGGCCCAGTGGTGCAGCGGTTAGCATAGTGGTGCAGTGGTTAGAACTGTCACTTTTTGCATGTTTGCATGTTCCTGTGCCCGCGTGGGTTCTCTCCTGATACTCCAGTTTCCTCCCACAGTCCAGGTTAGGTCAGCTGGTGACAGTAATCCAGACAGAAGGTTGGGGAGGTGTTAATAACAGTTTGCATCCTCATCTAGACAATCTGCTTTCAGAGAGTCAACGTCATTCATCCGACATTTCATAGTTTACTTCATCTACTTCCTCATTGTCTCACTGCTTCTATTTCTCTCTCATCTCTCTCTTCTTCTTCTTGGTCTTCCTCTGGTCTTTGGGCTGAGGTGGGCTGAGGTGGGCTGATTTGACGATGGCACTGGATGAAGAGTTAACAGATAAACAAAGTTATTACAACTCACCTGAACCATGCCAATCCAAGCAGTAGTTGGTGAGATATTTTGTTAAAAGCTACACACATCAAAAACCTCATGGTAGTGTGAGAGGAAAAGTCAGGAGATCGCTAATGTCATTAGGATTCATCCTCTGGGGGGCGTGAATATCTGTGCAAAGTCTCACAGAAATCTGTCCAACAGTAGTTCGGAACCCATAGACTGACACTGCTATCCTCAGAGCTATGTCGCTAGCTTTTTATATCATGGAGTTTGATTACATGAGTTTGTGTGGTACCTGGTTTGTGTTGCTGAGGTTTGGTCTGTCTGCTGTTGAAGCAGATGAAAGTTATGAGAAGAGCAATGAAGGGCAGACACCTCAGACAGTAGATGAACACATCCATCCAGACAGAACCTGAAATATCCACAGAGACAGGAAGTGTTTTACCAGAACTATTTTAGGAACCATTAAGAAAGAAGAAAAGGGGGAAAAAAAAACTTTACACGGAATTTAAAAGTTTGTTAATTTTATATCTTGAATGTTCCATTCCATAAACACACCCATATATTTTGGGTCTGAATGTGGCTGTGTCAGTCTGTGAACCAGGTTCTCTGCTATGAGTCTTTTAGTTGTTCCAAGGTGCAGGACAAACACTTGAATCAGCTTTTCAGTTTTATGTCATTTTCTATTTTAACTAGTTTTTATTTTTATTGTATTTTTAAATCTATTTTATTGAATTTACTAACACATTTTCATTTCATTTTTATTTTTCATGGGCAGTGGTTCCAAACTATTTTACCATTCATATTTGTTCTGTCTGTCATATCTAAAGCATTTGATTGATTGATTGATTGATGTTTGTTAACTGGCATATTTTATAATCATTTTACTTTTCCATAAATATTTGTTTTAAATAAAAATTAAAATGGTAATCTAATGGATCTCTACATAATTTAAATTAGATGCACTAAATAAGTTGCTCATTATGATAAACCTATTCTGTCAGCTTTTACAGCTGCAGAGACTAGTTACTTTTCTGTGGAGCCCCAGAGGAAAATATTCTCTGTTTTTTAGATGATTTCATTTGAAGAAGAGTTTGAGGTGAAAAAGGGTTTGATTATCCAAAATTTCTCCAGAAAGTAAAGATCAGAGAAAAAAGTTACTCTGCTAAAAATCTTTGACTTCTGTCCATTTTAAATAGGATGAGGATGATTGATGCCCTGCTACAGAAACAGCTTTGTATATTAGTTGTTTAATCACTTACCATCAGCTGTGTTGTCTCCTGTGCTCCCTCTGGTCTTAACTGTGATGACTGTACCATTTCC
>BRZM01000849.1:0-12577 GCA_033238685.1 Lates japonicus
GCGTGTATCATAAAACATTATCTTCATTTTTCATCATTCTCGCTTTGAAAAACAAACAGATTGACTTTCTTAGGGAAGCCACCACTCACGCCTGGGTAATCAATCATCCCTCAACCTACAACTCAACAGCTTTATTTTCTGAATAGAATGAAAGCAGATGAATCAAGGGATTCAAATCACAACAAAGCACTGAAACCAAATACTCAACAAATTTAAGAAAACAATAAATTGGGAGTACATCCTTGGCCTTACTACTGCTTTTTCTTCGCTCTATGGTAACTGTGAAGCTATACATAATACATATTTCAACACATTTTACAAATCATGATTGATGTATTTTTCAGTGCAGATATTACTGTCTCTACAGACATGGCTGCTCACAGGCACCGGCTGAAATTCTGTCATTCCATTATTTGTATTTGCTTCAACAGTCTCAGTAGAGCAGCCCATGCTTGTTTGTTTGGGGGTTTGGGAACTGCTGTCAGTCCGGTGATGCCAAAGCACTGGGGGCAGTTTTATGAAGTGATGGCAAATGCAGTGCAGAACACTGCCCCAACGACAGCTCATTACCAAGTATGTCGCCACAGTCAAGAAATACAAGAGTCTTGGCCACTTTAGGGTCAAATGTTTAAAATGACATCACTGTCTGCCATATCTAAGACATGAAGGTGAGTGTGACATGTGGTACTTATTTGTCTATGCTGCTCAGTGACCAGCAGTGAAAAGGGACTTTAACAGCTCCCAGCTATAAACATGTAGTAGAACCAAAGATGAATAAGACTGAGCACCCAGTCCTTAGTATGACTATTTTAGATGAGATACAACACAGCACAGGTACAACCCTCCAGACTTGGAGCTGTCAGAGTTTGCCTAAGTCTGAGATGGTGTATTGTGACAAAGTTCACAATCAATAATAGCTGTTGTCCATCTAGAAGTTCTGGAGAGATGGAAACACTGATACTAGACACTGCCAAACGACTTGACATACTGAGAATTACAACTTCTTTTTAAGGTCTCACATTGGCTTTAATCCTTTAATGTTTATCTTGGAAAATCTTTAGTGCCTTTTATTATGTTATTTATTTTATATGTGCCCTGCAACCAAGAAGCTTTATCACAGCCCTGTCAGTTTAGATATGAAGGATTCCTTATCTACTATTTCTTGAAGTGCCTGTGCCTCAGTTTTTACTGATCAATACAGTGAGCATGTCACTTTTAAAGGTCCCATGAAAAGTTTTAACTACCAGAGCATGAGGTCACCACTGAAGATGTCTTTAAACCTGCAATCAACAGTTTCCTATTTACAAATCAAGCAGATACGAAGCCTCATTCTCATTTATTTGGAGTCATGTCTCTGTCCACCTGAGGAATGTAATCCAATATTCACTCTCTTTTAGCTCTGCTTTTGGTTTCCACCAACTCCTGAGGGAAATCTGGCTGTTAAATGCTCCAGTACATTTACCAGCTAGTCACTAACATTTGTCATTTGGTGCTGAGTAGGTAGTGTACTGAGGGTTTTAAAACTTTTCACTGGAAGCAGCTGCCTATTGCAGCCTGAAATAACACAATAAGAGCCATGACAGTGAACCAAAATGTTGCTGGCCTCAAAACCAAAACACTGTAAAGCTTTGTAGAATTAAGAAGAACTGCAGAGTAAGGTGGTAATTGTCTGTGAGTTCTTCACAGTGAGTGACCCCTTTCACATTACTCACAGTCATCAAATCCATTGTTGTTATAAAAATATAGAGTACAGCTGCTTTCAGCAGCAGTCACAGCTGTAGAGGTCACTTGCATCAACATAGCTGTGACTTATCACCAAAGTAAAGTTCTGTGTATTCCTTTTAGAGTTTTAGTTTCCTGCAGTTAAAACTGTCAAACTCTCCGTGCCTGAGTTTTCCTCGACACCGTGTAGCGGTGCTCCTGAGTCAATGAAGGGGAAACACACAGATATACACAGAGTCACCTAACTAGAAAAGATGTGACAATGAAAATCACTGATGCCCCACTAGCTTGCAGTGGTATTGCTGAAAAAAGAGGCAGAGTGCTCAATATTTAACTTACCCTTGGGATAAGCTAAAAAAGAAAAAGAAAAAAAGCCTATGAATTCTTTTGCATTCTTGAAAAGTCGACCTGTAAATGTGATTCAGAGAGCACAGAGTCAGCACACACACGCACACACACACACACACACACACACATACTCCAGCAGAAATACACTTTAGGATCTTCTGTGGTCAAGGCTAGCTGGGAATATCAAATCTATGAACTCAGCAATCTGCTGAACGTGTGTCGGAGCGCAGCAAAGCAAAATGGGTGCTGAGAGCAAGCAATGGTAAGCAATCCTCTCTCTATATGTTTGTGAGTGTTTGTCTGTGTGTGTATCGCCTTGAGTGTATTTAGTGTGTATCTATATGTGGTAAACTGTACTATTATGCTGAGATGTTCTAATGTGAATTGTAGTGAATTGTCAGCATTGGGTCACTCTGTCATTGCTGACAAAACACAAAAACACACACACACACACACACACACACACACACACACACACATATACATTTCCACAGCATGCCTGAAAGGCACACATTTTTCTTTGACTCAGTTTTTTCCATTTACTATAATTCAGGCTTTCTCTCCCTCTCACCTTCTCTTTCTCCAACTTATTTTCGTCTAATTTTCTCTTTTCCGCAATAAAGATATTTCTCCCTGACAGTGGAAATCAATTTCTTGTTTCATCTGACAATAATACTGTTTTTACTGCAAACGAAAAACAAATTAAAGCGGTCCTGTAGCCCAATTCCTCTGACAGTTAGCAACGGTTACTTTGTTTTCTCTTTTTTTCTAAATAAAAACATCACCAATTTGCTGCTCTGGTTTTTCTCTATAATCCATCACAGCTTTATTCCTTAAAGACACCTTAATCGGTTTTGTCAAAGTTTTTGTTTGTGATTCTATTGTGTGAAGTTGAGCTGTTTCATATCAATGTGTATTACGTTACGCTTTACTTACTGTTAATTATCTGGCAACAACAGAGAGAAATATAAGTCTCCTGATACATGTCACATAACAGACTTCAGTGTCACATGCTCGTTTTCTTATTTACAACATCTTAGTAGCTACAAGAAAGCAGGCAGGTTATTTTAAAATGGGACTGACAATCAGAATTTTTTTGGTAAATACATGCATTAAAAAAAATCTGCAAAACGAAGAAAAAAGATTACCCACATTTACACGACTAAATGAGCGATTGTATTGAATGACACAGATGTTTTCTTTTACGAGCACGTGCTCCTGCATCTTTGTGCGCACACAGGAAAAGAGGAAATGGAAAACAAAATTATACCCTCTTAAAGGAATCAAAGACTCACCAGTCCAGTTACATCTCTTATAATTTTATGATAATGTCTATTAGAATCTCTCCCTGCAGTGAAAATTATTCACTTATCTTTTCTGCTTTCACTTTCACACTCAAGCCTTTTTCCCAACCATGATATCAGTAGGCATTTTCCAGTCTAGTTATATTTTATTTATTTCGCTTTGTGTCATTATTACCTCTAAACTTGTTTATGGCTGTGGTAAGTTCAGCACGTCACTGTGATATGACAGAAACACGTCATTTGATCACGAGCTCTATCTGCCTGTTAACGTCCTGCAGCTGGAGGATTTTTTAAACCTCATTTAAACCATTAAATGATGTGAAATGTCCACAGTGAATTATTCTTTCAATTCTAATTAAAATCTGGTAACAGTCATTTTTGTGGTCTTCTGTCCACCCTTCTATCTTTTCTGTCTTCTCTCTTTCACACGCCATTTCTTTTGTTAACTGGGGATTTTCTATTTGATTTAACTTTAGTGTTCACACATTTATTCAACAATAACCATGACTTAAGAAAAAGTGAATTTAATCAGGCTTTAAGCCATAGTTATGTTTTTTGACTTTTATTTGATCTTTTCTGTAACACAGAGAGAGAGAGGAGGAGAGAAAGAGAGAGAGCGAGAGAGAGAGAGATGTAGGTGGTCTAGTTTCTATTTCAGCTCTATTTCAGAGTCACAGTGAAATGAACACCTCTGTTGCCAATGAGTCATGGTCCAGTTGACATGGGACTTGACTAATATTAAACACTTTATCAGCTTTTCCCCTGGAGAATATAGACATGTAAATTAAAAATACAAATATAACTTCATCCAGGCTATTTCCGTATTTGCATATTTACCTGACAGAAAGGCTTCACCTCATATAACCTGTGTTTGTTACACTGGAACAAATGTGACCCATTTTTCACACGTTAATTGCTTTTAATGAAGCAATTAATGCAACTTATAATAAAACACAGCTTCTTATTCATTGAGCCCTGGGACCAAAAAAGGAAACAAAATTGGTTGGTAGAAATCTATTCATCTCAAGAGTCTGTGGGTCTGAACGACTTTGACTTTTTGTCTGCCTGCTGTCCTGTACGCCCACCTGTACAAAACACCAAGTGTACAATGATGGCAAGAAACCACATGAAACACCTTATCAGGTCATCACACATATAAAAGGAATAATTCTTTATGTGTATCATGAGCAGACTGTGAGTACAATGAATCTGGCAGGTGTACAATGGGAGGCTGTTACAGGTGAAGGACAGCCTTTATTCAACTTGCTTCTAACACATCATTAAAAAAGTACAAAACCTCCAGAATTCATACAGAAATTGGGCTGTTACAACATGCACAATTAAATTTGGACCATTGCTGATAAAAGCCCTCAGGACCATAACATTTTCACTTTAAATTGATGAATTATACACTTGGTGTTTTATGAAAGAAATAATTTGGTAGAAATTATGCCTTTAAGCCTAGGCTGTTACCATCCTAAACCACTTGTATGTCGTTTTTAAACTGATGGCCAGAAACGAGTTGAAGAAATTCAGTTGTAAATAATTCAGCATCCTTTCTCCAGTGAAATTAATTGGGTTCTGTCCATTCTAGTATTTACCTAATTAGTTACACCTGCAACGGCTCAGTATTTTACAGTTCTAACCAGGCTTTTACTGGAGGTAAGGAGGAGTTAGCAGGAAAGAGAAGTATAACCCTGTAAATTCACTCTGTCAGAGGCTTTTCTCTGTGGGTCTTCATTCCTGTTTTGTTTAGTTTTTTTCTGTGTGCCTGTCTCTTGAGGTTATTGGTCCCTGTGGATTTTTGTGTCTCCTGTGTATATGAGAGAGAGCAAGACAAGAGGTGAGGGAGATGGAGAGAGACAGATAGAGATGCTCTGCTGGGCGATTTGTGTAATAACTGCATGTGTGTCAACTGTGCACTGTTAAAATGCATGCAAGCATCTCGCACACACAAACACACACACACACAGAGGGCATTAGAGCAGCTGCTGTCCCATGGTTGTGATTCCAACAAGGTGTGTTAACTGGCCAACTGGCCACTGCAGTAATGGACAGCACAGCCACAGGTCCCTGGAGATACAATGGTGGAAAACACGCTTGAGTGTGTGAGCATGTGAGTGTGCAGATGTATGCAGAAGGCTGACACATAAAGGCACAAAGGCGAAATAAAAGATCAAAAGGAAGATATTTGTAGAAACTACCTGGAACTTTTATATCACAGAGACATACAATGAGGGAGAGAGGTAGGGATGAATACACACAGAACAGGGAGGGAGGTAAAGAGTGCAAAAGAGAAGGGAGAGAGAAGAAGCTCTTTGCATCTATATATTTGCCCTTGGGGCTCTAATACTCTATATGCTGCAGTATGCTTTGTTATTCATCTTTAGGGACATTGATGTTTCACATGACCGCAGAAGTGTGTGTGTGTGTGAGGGTGTGTGTGTGTGTGTGTGTTTTTAAGAAAGACACGCATTGGAAGAGTGCACAGGAGGCACAATGACAGTTAAGAATAGGAAAATACTGTAGACGTAGCAATAGAGACAGACAAAATGAAGTATGAGAAAGAGAGAAAGAGAAAGGCTGACAGACAAAATAAAGGACAAAATAACAGGGGGAAGTCTGCTTCATCCATGCAAATAAAACGCTTTTCATCCCAACATCATTTTCTTGGTTACTGACGTAGGGGCAAAAAATTGTAGAAAAAAGGAAGAGGAAAAGAATGGGAGAAAGACAGTTGAAAGGTTTGGTCTAATATTTACACCATTTTTTAAAAATGACAGCTCTCACAAATAACTCATGCTGCATTGCAAAGTTAAAGCAAATTATATCATATTTATGGGATAGCAGCTTCTTTCTTTGGCTGTCCAAATCAAGTCCAGTCAAGTAAAAAGAGAAAATAAGAATTAAAAAAAGAGAAAAGGGCCACAGAAAATTTGCATAATAATCCTGAAAAAGAAAATTGTGTAAAATAAGATTACTTGGTGATTTCAAATTAAAAACACTTCCCTTTGTCTTCTCTTCGATTTGAGGCAGCCAGAGCTCCGTTTGGAAAATGTAATGTCACACATCTCTGTGCACCAACATTTGAATCAAAATGTGATGACAGTTGTGGGGAAATTGTCAACACACACAGTTCTGATGAAGCAGATTAGCTTGGTATTTGACTGTTGAACTCTTGATAAATATGAACTAATGATGTTTTTAAAACTTTGTGGCACATTTGGTGATGAATATTTAATGTTACAATATTATTATAATATTAGAAATACTTGAGGTTAGAAACTACATTTCCAGGGCTGTTAAACAGCTTGCTTGCAGTAATGAATATTTGCTACTTTAAAGTCTCAAAACTGTGGCATATTCCTTATCATAGCTAACATATTGGTGAAATGTGTACTGTGTCACATATATGGTATTCGCAGACATAATGTCACGCCAGAGCAGATTACTCACAGGACCCTTGCACTGGTGCAGTAGTAAATTTACTTGCTGCAAGTGGATAATTTCCCATCTGCAACAGTTCAGTCATGTTGTTGCTTGCAATGACATTACTAGACCAACATTTCCAACAGGAAAAGGGCACACCAGAGAAAGTTGTCAACACAAATTAGTTGGGTCAGTGTTGTCTGGTAACAAAAATTGAAATTATGCCTCTGCATGGTCATGCCACATCTTATTTCAGATTCAGTTTGTTGTTAACAGCACGCGTGTCCAACTCACAGAAAATACACAGTTACGAGCGCGTCAAACATGTGATTACTCTTACCAGTGTTTGTCATCTACAAATGCTTGTATTATGTATGAGGGGCTTTCCTTTTTCAGTTGATGAAATTCTGTAGCTATCTGATGGCAGCACAACAGTTATGTGCACTCTATCTGCAGCCTATAATTTGAAGAATAATGCATCTTTTCAAAGCAGCTCACACTCCTCATCTTTGAATAAATCTTACAAAACTAGCACCTGAGCTGATCCACACTTGTTGCATATTTGGAATAGTGTGTATTTGTGCTTCCAGACTCTGCACCTCCTGATAAAGCACATCAGTTTCCTCGCGGGAGAGTTCTAGTCTCTTTTCTCCATTACAAAATGTCAGTGTGTGCTGGGAGCACACTGCTGTTAAATGGGATCAGAGGAGCTGATCTGATTGTTCATGATTGATACCGATAATTTATTCCTCCTAATCCAGCCTCCTTTGCATTAGCACTGCTGGTGCACTGCCGGAGCGCTACAGCCTCTGGTCATGAAATTACCAAAAATCTGTCAGTCACGACCAAGTGAACGAGCGCAATGAATTTGACTCACAGAAAAAAGGGCCTCTGAGGAAGTAGAGGAGAGGTTGAAAGGAGGAGGAGAGGGAGTAAGACACGGAATAAAAGTGGAACATGGAGATAGAAGAGGGAGAAACTGTTGTTTTGTTTCAAAGGGAAAGGGGGGGAAAGGGGAGAAAGAGAGAGAACACAAAGAGTGAAAACCCCTTTCCCATCTCACAGGAAGAAATGAAAACTTGTGTCGTTACCAGGGAGGGTGCTTTTATTCTGTTGTTTCTATAGCAACAGTTTCTATGTGCCCATTTTACCGACCTGCAGAGTTATTATTATGCAACGTGTGAAAACACACACACACACACAAATGCTAGAAACAATATGATTATTAGTAATCATGCAGAGACAGACATCATTTTGTAACACACTGTACCACATTAGACACACACACACACACTGGTCCACGGGACAAGTTTAACATGACATGACATGTTCCCTCCATGGGCCTCCTCAAAAAGCAGGAAGGTGAAGATGGATTTAACAGGCAGCCCAATGTGAAATGAAATATTCAGGAAAAATTGCATTGGGATTTTTATTTTCGCTGTGCATAGCTCACTGTTCATATCTTGGTTTCTTTTCATTTCAGTTACTTTGTCTTCTCATCCCAGCCTCTTTGTGTATATGTGTGTCCTAGTCTGTATCTGTACCTTTGTGTGTATCTGTTTGTGTGCTTGTGTGTAGCTATATATCCTCTATGATCGTGGCACGTTGTCATTTTCAGGAAGACTGATTGAGACCGAGAGGCATTACTGAGAACCTAGGACATCCATCTTCTACAGTCAGTTCATGTGTGCATGTGTGTGGATGTACAAAAGCCAACTCTTTAACAAACTACGTCACATTTATGCATGATTTAGCAAGGAATTTTAAACATACACACAGGCGTACGGGATCATTAAACTCAGCGGATGCTGCCTTTTGCCTTTAGCACTTCCCATGACAACAGAATCCCATCAACACTCTAACCTAACCTTTTGTTGCCGCAGTAATCACCGATTAACAATCTGATAGAAAGACAAGAAAAAGGTGAGCAGGGAGATGGAGAGTGAGTTATGGGGTGAGGCAGTGATAAAGGAGGGAAAATAACTAAGCAAATAAATCAATAAGTACAGTATATGAGAGCAGGGAGAGAGAGAAGAAACACACTCACTGTGTGTGTGATACAGTATACTCACTCACAGGTCAAATGTATCGCGCCTACTCAGCATAAATCGTTCTACATGACAGGCTATTGTATTAGCCTATTAAAGGGACAGTAATCATATTACCGTGAATGGGTTCCTATTATTAAACAGCATTTAAGGAGCTGCTACAAGGTTCAAGGGACCAAGTCACACTCTCACACACACACACAACACATGGCTTTGACATTACATTTGAACAAAGACAATCCATACTCACAGTCCAAACTGTCTTGGAGCAACAACAACAGGAAATAAGTCAACATTCACATTTACAATATCTACATTCAGGCTAAAAAATGGCAACATAAAAAAAAAAGAATCAAGTGAACTTAGGCAGCTTGCTTCTGTTTTCCATTTTTGTCTCAAGCAACGAATTTGAGGACCTGTCACCATCGCCACCTGCAGCATTATGCATGAACTTCCTCTCTTCCTCTTCATTTAACACACACTCACTCACACACACACACACTCAAACCTACACTGTCTGCTGGCAAGCGAGGGACGTTACCTCTGATAGTCTCCTCAGGCAGAGTGATATGGATTATCTTGATCTCACAAAAGAGCAGTAGAGAAAAAACCAACTAATAATAAGAATGAAGAAATAACAATAAAAATCCTAAATCAAATATTCTCTGTATCAGATATAGAAATGAAGATTATGGGTAAGCTGATGTGGATAAATTAGCTAGCAATTGCAGCTAATGCAGTACATTCAATCATTTAGCATCTCCATGTCTATCCCCTACAAGAAGTTCGGTGACTGCTGGATGTATCAGTGAGTAGTTTGTCAGCTAACAAGATGCAGCATTTGTTTTGGCATTTGTTGAAAGCAACCTAATAATTTTCACTGCTCTCCAGTATTTGAACTAGTAGCTACATGTCCCAGACTCATTAACGTGGTATCACTGATGATATTGAATACTTTCTACCTGACACTAGATTTAATGCTAATTTGTCTGCATGTTTTGAATGGTCTTTACTGAGGACATCAAACCTTGCCATGGCATACCAGATGGACCCATTGAGTCTAGAGTTGAACCAGAAAACACTCTAAGGCTTTAAAAGCCTGTCTGGTATTCTGTGCAAATCACACTGGTGTATCATCTGAGTGATGGATGATTACTATATCTCTCCCATCATCAAAGCCTCGTGAGCCAGTCATAACCCTGCTGGGTGGTGGCACAGGCGAAGGTGTGTGTGTGCAGTGATGTACATGACCATGTGTGAGCTACATGAGGACTGTTAGTCTCCTCATACTGTATGTGAACAAAGGAGCTTGAGATTACATATACTTTAGCGTGTATGGTGACAATACACGAGCAGGAGTAACAGGTGAAATGAACTGAATTATAGTGGGACTATATCCATAACTGATTATAGTTATAGGATATAAAGCCATTGTATTTTAAACACGTTGATAGTGAGCGGCGGAGGGAGAGATTTGAGCAAAGGCGGGGGGGTAAAAGGGAGAGATATGGAATGGGTCCATGGAAGAGATTGGTACTTGAAGAAATGAAAACTGATCATAGATGAGTAATGAACTGATTGAATTCTCATTAATGAGTGAAAGGACCGAGAGGGATGGATGCTGAGGCTTCAGCGAATAGAGAGCTCTTATAGAGGGCATCATCCAAATTATCCTAGATGTTAGTATCCAAAAGAACTGAACTCCTAAACCTGAATTTAAAGCTCACAGAGACTCTGAAATAAAATCAGCGAGACAAAAGAGAAAGAAAAAAAGGGTAACGATAAATTGAATTAAAATAATCAAATGTATCATAATGTTTTTAAAAAGATAGCTGTGGTGTTATTTAACAGACAGCAACAAAGAATACATCTGAAATAAAGGTAATGCTCTGTAAAATATCATGCCAAGCTGTTCTTGAGAAGTTGAAAAAGTAGGTAAAATAATGTCAAGAAGTCACCTTAATGGTTACTAATTATGAGTACATTTCAGAAGTTATTTCATGGCAATATCATCTGACATTTAATTCCATTTCATGGCCCTGTTCATGAAATGGAAAGAAATGTCCTTTAAAGTTTCAGAACTTGAATTTATCTTCTAACATCAGGAAATGAATCATATATAATTGATTCCTATATTTATTCTCTTTTCCTCAGTGGAATGAATCGCCAGTTTTTACTGTGGTCAATAAAAGGTTACATCTCATCCAACAGGAGCAATTGTAATATTGCTGTACTGTACAGGCAAGGGACCCTGTAGGACTCCTAACTGTGAAACAAATTATGAGAAATCTGAGCTTCTCAGTGTTTCTTTTGTTATTCATCATTATTTGATTCCATTAGTAGTTAAGCGTTTCTGCAACAACCTCTAATAAGACCCCAGTTTGCATTCTTTCTATTGCCTGACTCAAAGAAACCAATATCGAGACTCTCCCATGTGTTCAGTTTTAATTGTGTATTAGTATAAGTTAAGATAAATGACCTGTCAACAATAATAACCCATAAACCCTCAATCACAACAGAGTTATTTTTTAAGAAATCTGGAAACTCTTTATCCGCTATATTCTATCTATATGTGTGAGGAACAAAATAAAAGATTCAGTTTTACAAAATGGCAATAAGAAAACGAATATCTACTAGATGTTCTTAACAGGTTCAAGAACATCTCAATATTTCTTTTGGACTCAGTAAATAGGAAGAAATAGCCTGCTTTCGTAGGTGTTTTGTTTGTTTAGTTCAGATTCCGTATATAGCCTGTAACTGTTTTACCAGCTCAGTGATTTCTATAGAGTATTTATTGTTGTGATGCTGTACTTGGCTTAGCATGCTGTTTTGATGTTCATTATTCCAAGGAGGAAAGAACCAAAGCCCCAAGAGTAAAGCACAGACAGAAGAGCATTTTAAGTTTGTTAAGGAAGATAAGTTGTTTACTTTAGTTTAGATAAAGAGCAGATATCTCTTTCTCCTGGGTCACAAAGGTTTTAGTGCATTTATCATTGATTACGTCAACTGGTCGCTTCATTTGTTAATCACCACTGCTGATTTTTTGCAGCCGTATTTTATTAATTATGCCATTTTGATGCCCGTTCTCAGTTTTAAGAAACATGTTAATCCAGCTTGATCCGCCTCTGGTGCCAACTGCATGAATCCACGCAATGGGGTATAAGAGCCAGATATCAACATATTTGTCACTGCAAATTGAATTCACTATATTTTTATCTCTTGATAGCCAGCCTCAGCTCAACTTGTGCGTATTGACAATCTCACCCTGCAAACGTTTTCAGCTCACGGCTTCATGGAGGCCAGAGCCAGCCCAGCCACCAGCCAACAACACCAGCAAGCTATTCTATCAACCAGCCGCCAGTCAGTCAACCATCTCAAGTTCAATAAAGGTTATCTGGCCAGTTAGTCAACCGACCTGGAGAGTTGACCAGCCAAAAGTGAACCAGTCAGTCTGACAGAGGGCAGCTAATTAACAGGACCTCCGCCTGGTCCTCGTTTTGAGAGACAGTTTTGAATATTTAACTTTGAAAATTGATATCATAGAATCCAAAATACACATCTTGACAATAGATTATTACCCATGAACTGCTTTTGTTCACGTTATCTAAATATCCTGCCTTTGTTGTTTGAGTTGTTATTTCAGTGGTGGAAATTATAGTAAGAAAATAGAAATTTCATATGCTTACATCATAGCTCATCATTTACATGTAACTGAACGGGCACGAT
>BRZM01000849.1:27263-41060 GCA_033238685.1 Lates japonicus
CGAAGTTATTGTTGCAGATACGGTTAAATTTCATCGCCTGAGGGCAGATTCATCTGGACCGACCGGGTTGAGAATCTGGCTCACTTTCACAGACTGTTCGAGCTGAACAGGATTTCGTGTTCGTTCTCTCGTTCCAGCATCAGGCGATTTTGCGGCTTTACGAGGATGTCGCCGATCAATATCTTCAACAGCTCGTAGATCGTCATCTTTCCCTCAGCCAGTTATCATTCTCCACCAGACGGCTTTCATGAAAACATTTGTTGCTCAAGCCCATCGCGTCATTTGCTCATTTTCCTCCTCGTCAATCATCTTCACGCCAGGGCTAACGAAGAGAAACAGCGGTCTGTTTCTCTGTTCGTGCCGCTCCCGCCATTGGCTGTTGTCAACGACTAATCTCTTTAAGACATATTCCAGAGAGCAGGAAATGTTGTTACGGGATCAGCGAACATTATCACGACCTCGCCGCACGCTCATAGTTCGCCCACCCCTGTCGATTCTGTTAACGACGGAGTAGTCAGAAAACGTTGAAAACAAATCGTCATTCCCGTTACCTGCGCTCAATGTTAGCACCAACGGCGAAACGCCAGCACAGCGTTTATTGCGGCGTCATCTCGAGCCACCACCGCCTCGCACGAATCTCAGCAGCGTCCGATTTTACGGACAGCCGCCAACCTTTGATAACAGTCCCGATGTTTGACGGCGAACGACGCCCCTGGCCGACCCTCCCGTCATGTTTGCCAGACTGCGGCCTGTCTCTCGGGATCGCCGACCCTGCTCCACCAGCGTCCACCAAACACCCTTGTACCGTGGACACGCCGGGAAAAATAATCATTACGAGAGAGCGTTGCGGTAAACACGTCTGTTCATTAATTACGGTCGATGACACATTCCGACCACAGCGACGCGCATTGCAAAATCATTACAGGCATCATTAGCTTCGCATTACCGCATCATTACACTTCGTTACAGCAGTGATTATGCATAACGTGACATCTCCTCACCATGAAATACCATTGAACGCCCGTTACAGCCCATTGCTGCAGGTGTTTTCCTTATGGGTCTGCGTGATTAGCCCGCCTCACAAAACAACAGTATTTGTGACCTGTCCATTGTTCATTAAATTATCTCTTTATGTTTCGTTGCCATCTTCTTCGCGGGCCTCGTTCAACAAACCATCACAAAACACCCGCGACAACTTTATTAATAACTGTACCAACATTAGTCTCGTGGCCAGTAAACATCCCCGGATTTTGTGCCGTCGTTAGCGGCAGAAATAGTCGATGAATGATTACCTGAGCTTCTGAATTGTTCTGCGCCATTGCCGCATCAACAACCATCAAAGTCTGTTGTTCGTTACCTCGCAGTAGCTCATGCTCATACTCAAAATCACGTGCCCAGGTCACACCAAAACCTCAATACAACTGACCACCGGGTTCACCGCATCACCCGTCCGGATCATTTTCCACCGTTCACGCCCTGGGGACTTCGGGGCTGCGTTCGCGCGTCGGTTTTAACGACGTGTTAACGACGAATATCAACCGATTATTCCGCGATCGTATCAGGAAACCTGCTGCCGTTACGCACCGGTGCGTGTATGCGTCGCTACAGACGCCAGAGCGGCCGTCATGCCGAAGAGTGGTTAAAATATTAAAGAGCGTGGCGTATGTCGCGATCTCAGAACACCGTGCAAGCCTGCCGTCGTTTTTGTTCATATTACGTTCTAATGAGTTTGCGCGGAAGACCATCGAAGAATGCCGAACAGCTTGTCAGAATCTGCGAGATCTCTTCGACTGAGAAGATTGCAGAGGATATTTTCGTGTTTCGAGCGCAATTGCAACCAAGACGCAGCCTCCCGTTTGGCCGTTTGCGTTCAGTTCAGCGTCACGTCAAATGCGTCCACCACCCCGCCGTGTGTGCGAGAAAGAGCATAATAACCAGTCTGGTACCATCTGCACGTGCGTGCACCAAACTCCTCCTCAGCACATCCGGATGAACGGAGATTGCGAGGCCAGACAGCATGACCACCGCACGCTACCCATCACCGCTCATCCGCCACGCAGGGCCCGTGCATGCGAGGCAAGAGTCTCAGCAGCCAAGAGAGCTTGCGCCGAGTGTCGACCAACCTGTCTCGACATCAGCATGTACCGTTCAATGGTCATTGATTTGGGGCCTCATTTTATTTTGGCTTTTTACCTGAACACCTGAGTTTCAAACAAACAGTCATAAAAATGAACACATTTGAACTATTCTGCAGTTTCTTTTCCGCTCACTCCTCCCGCCATTACTTAGACTCTGGTGACCGCCAGCAGATCACTCGATTTCCCTCCCTCATTTTTTATCTCCAATCTTCGTCATGTAGCAGTGCCGATTCCGGGTCAGTAGCCTCACCGGCGGTCGCGCCCCTCCAGCAACACCCACCACGCTTGTCAACGAACGCCGTCATTCACTGGGCAGAGTCTCCACTGCCCAACGAACCCGAGCCGAGTGCGGAAAAGCCGTTGCCTCCCGCCACCGGAGTGCAATGGCGGTGCCGCATAAAGAGCTAGATTTTTGCTCACTCAAAACCCACACTGTTCCTTCGTTCAGTAATGAGTTCGGCCATGATGTGCAGACAGCAGACAGCCAGAGTGTGGCTGCCAGCCACTGTTAGCCGGACGAGTGTCTCGTCGGGATTTAGTGGTGCCCAGACAGACATAGCCTGTTGAGAGTTTTGATCATCGAGTTTGAAGGTTGATCTCTGTTTCACATTTAAATCCTTTTTGTTATTGCAATAAAAATATGGTCAAACTTAAAGATAATAGCTCTAGAAGATCAGCCTACAAAAACCGATGAGTCAAAACCATAACAGGCTATGAATTCCTGTCACAAAGATTTATGGGAGAGCTTCAGACTATTTTCCACTTCATTCCTGACAGAAGGGACCTCGTCCATGAAAATAGCCTTAACAGTGAGCTGGCTGGCCCACGCCCCCTCTAACTGGCCCTGTCTGCTGTCTGCACATCATGGCAGACCATTTACTGACAGGGGACAGTGTAGGACTTTGGAGGTGAGAGCAAAAGTCTAAGCTCTTATGCAGCAGCTGCCCGACAGAAATGAACCCCATGCTGCACCTCAGACAGCAGGAGAGCAACAGCTTTTTTCCACCTCAACTCAGGTTTGTTTGAGCAGGAAATGGAGGGCTCTTACCTAACATGTAAAATAACTAACATTCATTAATAAGCATTTATACAGAGTAAAAAAAAATCATGGTACTGTATGCAGAGGGGCAAAAAAACACGGTACCAGTAAGTACAGCCAAATTCAAGCACTGCTTACACTAACAGAAAGTGGAGATAAAAATGGGGAGAAATCCAAGTGATCTGCTGCTGATTCACCAGAGTCCCTAAAAGTAATAATAAGGAGGAGTAAACAGAAAAACTGCAGAATGTTTGGATTCCAAATGGTATTTTTATAATTTCATTTTTACTATTTCTTTATTTGAAATAAACTCAGATGATTTCTTAAAATTAAAAACCAAAAATAGTGAGCCCCAAATGTGACCAAGTGTACAGTAGACAGTACATACTGATGAGTATGAAGTTAAGTTGGAATTCAGCCTCCAACACAAGCTCTCTTAACTCCACTGAATACGCACTCACATACACACACACATTTCTGTGCGTTAATATGAGTGTCATTATGTCACAGTAAATCATTCTGTCACTAAGCCTCATATCTCCATTCCTTCAGATATACTGAGAGAGAGATTTAATTACCACACATACACACAGCCACAGGTAGAAACACGGAGCTAGATTTAATTATCTCTCTCTCTTTCTCTCTCTCACACACACACACACACAGCAAGGGAGTGGTAGACCTTAATTGAGGCAACATGACGCTGAACTGAACACAAAGCAGCGGCCCAAACCTTAGGAGGTACATCTTAGACACACAAACACACACGCTCAAACACACACAAAATATGTCCGCATTGTGTCTTATATTGTATTCAGAGAAATCTTCACAGATTCCTGACAAAAACTGTTCGGCATTCTTCGATGTGTATTCTTCCCGCACAAAGACATTTAGAACATGTATGCAGACAAACAGCAGCAAACACACAGTGTATACAAAGATCCACGCTGACATACACCCACACTCTTGCTCTTTGCCCTTTTCTTTTAACATCATAACAGCCGCTCTAAAGCATCCTATAAACGGCACACACACATACACACACACACCGGTGCATGCTGGCCTTAGGACACAATGTCCTACAGTCCTTGGAATTAAATCAGTTGTCTTGTCATTTAACACATCATTTAAAACCAGCAGAAAACACGCACAGATACACAGACGCAGACTGCTCCCAAGTCCCAAAGGAGCATGATTGATTGGAAAAATGATCAGACAAAATTGATCTGTGGGTTAATAAAGTGGTTTTGTCTGTGATGATTATTAGTGACTGTGACTCTCTGGTCCAGTTCAATATTGAGTTTTAAGTGTGACCTTAAAACATGATAACAGAATTACTGATTTTGAAAATTATGACATGAGCTACTTGCAGGGTAACAGACAACAAGACTGATGATTGTGAATTTGTTGATGCAACAATAAAGCAAGAACAAGTTCAAAATCAAGGTGTCATTCATCATTTATATTTCTGCCACTAATGTAATAACTGGAAATCAGGGGATGTTTGCACTGTACAGTTTAAATGGTAGGTACAGTTGTGTAAAAAAGAGTTATCTTGGGAGTTATTTTGGGATGCTTGATGGGACCTCACTGACAAAGACAATTTTACTTGAAGAGATCTTAACAAGAACATAAAGTTAATTTAGTGAACGAATGGACAAATTCCACAAATACTGTGTATTTGTTTTATGTGAGAGGCTGAAACAATCACACAGACCCACATAAGGTACCTGCAAACTGCAATCCAAAACATAGCAGGCAGTTCAATGAAGTATTTCATAGTAGGAGATGTCCACGTTGGAGTGCATAATCACCTACTTATGACTGAAGTGTAATGATGCAAGTAGTGATGCAGAACAATGGTGCCTGTAGTGGTCTACTGTGCAAAGAAAATCATATGGTCAGATGTGTCATCATTCACATGGTGTTCAATGAGCAGACAAGTGTTTACCGCAGCAACTCTCTCATGTGGGTTGTGTTTTCCCGGCGTGGTTGAGCTACAGTGAACGTCTTTGACAACATGTTAAATGTTGTCAAAGTGAGGAAAATAATAGCATCCACAGGTAACAAAAGGAAATTGATTTGATGGGCCTTAATGTGATGGAAACAGAATCCCGAGGCAGTCCCAGAGACTAAACCGCAATCTAACTAAACACAACGGGAGATTCAGCGCTGCCAAAGGCATCATTTTTCCACCATCAAAACACTGAATAATGGAACTTCTTATAAAAGAGTTGCGCTGTATCCACGGCCCCCCATAAAATCCAGACACTTGCAGAATTCATGCCAAGGCTCAGTGAAGGTGCTCGGGTGGCACTACACCCAATAAAAGCACTTTATGCTGGCATTTCCTTTATTTTAGTACTTACTTTTATTAAACACAAGAGCTAACAGGAGAAATAGCTGGCAGTTTTGTTGTTTTCAACACACATTTTTCCCCCACAACCTCCATCGTTAACAAGTCGGCCAAATTTGATCAAAGTTTACTTAAAGAGCATGCAGCAGGGTCATGATAAATATTTCACTGAGTATGTAGCTTGATGTTTCCCTACTTATTCACTCTCTGGAATATATACTTAAAAAAAGAGGTGTATGCGTTAACAATGGCACTAACAAGCAGAGCGGCAGACAGGTAGATTGCTGTTTCTCCTCTTTAGATTAGCCCTGAAAACAGATAGTTGACAAGGGAGCAGGGGAGAGAAAAATAAGGCAAATGAGCACGGTGGTGGGCAGGTAACAAACGGCATTTTCCTTAGAAAACCATCTGTTAGAGGAGGGAGGGTATGTGAGGATCTGTGCTAACAAGGGGAAAAGAGGGCAGGTGAGCTGATCTACGAGCTGAGCAGAGATGTGTGATATCAGCATGGGCATCCTCCCCTCTCATAAGCCCTCAAAATCACCCTGAGTACTGGAACAGAGAGAAAGACAAAACTGTCCATCTATCCATCTCTCCTTCTCTCTCTCACTCTCCCCTCTCCACAATATTCATCCTTGTACCCTGTCCCACCATCCATCCATTCTCCCCCTTTTCCTCCCCGGTGTCCTCTCGCCACTCCTCCACACATTAGACCTATCTCATCATTTATGCTCAGCTCTTCCATTCCTCTATCCACTGCTGTCTCTCTCCACCACTCGGCTCTCTCCTCCTCTCTGTCTCCAGACATCGCATCTAACCATATTTTAAACTCATCCCTCCAGTCCTCTCTATCAACACATCCATCTCTCCCTGTCTCCGTCCTCTCTCCTCCCTTCTCCTCTCCTCTCCTGCAGACATTAGATCAAGCCCATTACCTGCACTACATACTGTACAGTACACTCACAGGAATCAGTTTTATTTGTCACAAGCAGGACATGTGCAGGAATCCGCTTAAGTGACACAGTACACAGAGTAACACGGCCTGCACAGTTCATTTCAATAGTTCACTGCAAGACACACAATAGACAGGAGTCACAACACATACCACTTAACAAATGCACATTCACTATCAATGCGCGTCCAAGACGCATGACGCACAGTATGAAGATAATGCCATCCCTCTACTCCTGTCCATTCATCTCTCCATCCCTCTTTCTTATCTCTGTAACCTCTCTTCCCTCCAGACATTAGATGGAGCCCATTATCTGTACTCATTGCTCCACTCCTGCACGCATAACCATCCATAGCTGGCCGTCTCTGTCTCTCCTCCTTCCAGACATTAGATCCGAGCCCATTATCTGCACTCATCCCTCTTTCCATGTCTTTCCATCCTTACTATCCATCTATCCATCCATCCTTCCATGCGTGCTTTACCTCACTTTACCTGTTGTCTCTCCCCTTTTCTTCCCTCCTCTCTCTGCCGGATATTATGTCTAGCCATTATCTACACTCATGCCGACACTCCGGTCCATCCATCTAGCCTCTCTCTCTTCCCTCTCCACCTCCACCACATCTCTCACCTCCAGATAGAGTCGCCTATTACTCCCCCCACCCAGCCTTTTCTCCCGCACATGCACACGCTCTCACTCACTGAGATCAGACACACGTTCACACCCCCGACCTCTCCTCTGTCTGGACAGACTATCTTAACAGCCAGCAGTGCAACAGGGATGTAGCATGGATTATAAAGGTGGGCAAGCTATGGCCTCTAAAACAAGACACCAATTTGAACCTCAGATAAAAATTTGGTTTATTTGCTCCTCTGTTGGCTTCTTCGGTGGGGACACTGTCTTGGTTTATTTTGAGACCAGTTTGATTTTTTCTTTGCAATGATAAATACTCTGCATTGAGGGTGACAATCATTGCTGGACCAATAATTAAATCTTAATAACAGTTATATCATAGTGTAAAATTCTCCATTAAAGGAAAACTGTGCCTGCATTGCTATATCACTCCCAATTGGTGGGATTCATACTAGGGTAGAGACGTTGGTGTGTTACACCTATGTACTTTGTTTATGAATTGGTGGTTTTGTCACCTCTACCTCAGGGGTATGGACAGACAATTGGGGAGTGATATGGCAATGTACAGTACAGTTTTTCGCTGACGGAGAATTTTACCAGTATAACTGTTGAAGTTTAAGTATTGATCAACAATAGTGTCACCTCAATACCAGTATTATTGCTGGCTCAAACTGACTCATCAGGAATGAGCTCACCCAGTGGCCAACGAAGAGGCTGGCTGGTCACTTTTATCTGATTCAAGTAATGTTGAAGACACTTGCCTGGCTCATGCTGTCTATTGCACTGCTGGCTGAACGGTGTCGGTGAGAGGTCGGTGGCTGTCTGATGCGGTGATGAGCGTGACGTGTGCGGGAAAAGCGGTGAGGGCTGTGGGCGACTCTGGAGGTGAATGAAGAGGGCAAATGGATGAACCGGAAGTAACATGTGGGCTGGGCGAAGGAGGAAAAGAGGCTAACGAGCGAAAGCGGTGGCGCACGTGGAGGATGAATGAATAGTGAACCAATGAGATGAAGGCATGAGCAGTGCGGTCGTGCGGAAGAACGAACGACCGCTGCGCAGACGGTGCTGCGTATTCCACGGTCGGCTGCATCTGTGCGGAGAAAGAGGTGAAGACAGAAAGAGGATGGAAGATGGACGAGGTGAAGGGACAGCGTCTTCTGTGCGCCATGCGGCGGACGCGAGCGAGCTGTGCATTGATAGTATTGCTGTGGTGAACTCTGATGCGATAATTTCAACCAATATTCTCTGACCAACAATCGCAAGCAATTCTACATATTTTGTGTTTAAATATTCCTGTGATTAATACTGACACGGCCCAGTTGCGGTAACAGGCTTGTTTCTAATGCGGAAGAGAAGGAGAGAGAGACACGGAGACGAGAGAATGAACAATGGTCCGATAAGGAAAGGACGGAGGATGATTTAAATGATTTGAATCGATATCTGGAAGACGAAGAGGAAGGCCGGTGGTGGAAAGACGGCAGTGAGACAGAGAATGGAAAACTGAGCAATGAGATGGTCCCAATGAGTGAGGAGGACACCGGGGAGAAGAGGTGGATGGATGATTGAACTGAAGCCTGAAGACGAACTGTTGAGAGGAGGAGTGAGAGGGAGAAGATGGACTGGGCAGACGGTGAAGGGGACGGTAGCCAGACAATGGCTGGCAATGCGGAGAGACATCCTCGACTGACCAGTACTCGAACTGAGTACTGGAACACAGGACCTACTCTGTCTCTCCTGTGTTCGAGGCTCGGGGTGTTTGACATGAGAGGCTGTTGTCACACATCTGCTCGGCTCGCCAGATCGCTCTTGCTGTTAGCACAGATCTCACACCCTCTGGCGCAGATGGTTTCTAAGGAGGCTCGCCGTTTATGCCACCATATAACTCGTTGCCTTGTTTTCTCTCCCCTCCCGCGTCGACTTATCGTTTTCAAGGGCTGAGGGAGGCGGCGATACGTCTTGCCTGCTGCTGTGGTGCCGTTAACGCGCCACTGCGAGGCCTGTATTCCGGAGGTGAGCAAGTGAAACGTCGGCTTCCCAGCACTGCTGCATGGGCGATCAGGCTGACCGACCAGCGATAATTGTGGGGAATGTTGGCTGGCGGGCTGTTATGCTTGATGTTTAATAAAGGTAATGCTAAAAACAAAGGAAATGCCAACGTAAAATGCTTTGATGAATGTGATGCCAACCTCGCGAACGCGGCGCGCCTGCAAGTATTCTGGTTTTATGAGGGGGGCAACGCAACTCTTTTATAAGGATTCGTATTCGAAGGCTGTTTTGATGATTGAGAGAAAAAACAGCAACGGCACTGGTGCGGTTTGTCTCTGGGACTACTCATCACGTAGGCCCATCAAGCTCGATTTTGACCACCTGTGGATGTATTGTTTTCTCGCACGGTAACGTTGGCGCGTGTTGTCAGTGTCAGCTTCACGCAAGCTGACAGCGGAAGTTGCTGCGTCGATGACTACCGTAATGAACTGATGTTTGCATCTGTTCATGCTGTTTTCTTCGCAGTGGTACGGGCGCCATTACTGCATCGCCTACCCCATCGTGCCCTGGTCGTAGTGGTGATTATGCGCTCCAGCGACATCGTGAAGGCCGCTGGGTAATTTCTGCCTGTTTTGGACGCATTTGAGCCGCCGCTATTGGTGCCAGCAATGAACATTTCTGGCCTCTGCGCAAACAATGCGCATTGATTTGTCCGTTAATTCATGAAGTAACATGTTAACCTGATGAACTCTCTTCAATGAGCCGGCTCATCAGCATCTGAAACCAACTCCCCGAAGACAACTCTTTTTGCAACTTTAACGCCACCATTGGCTTGCGTGCTGAAACATCGTTCAGTTATTCGGTGTTGTTTGATATAAATGAATGACGCGATTTCGAACTTTGGTCTTTAACGACGTGCGTCGGCAAATTCTGCGGTCTTGACACCTACGGTAACTATGTCATAATTTTTCCGTCGGCGCCAGTCCAGCCGTAAATATTTTGGATGCGCCATGAGCGGACGAAGAGTGCGGTCATATGTCATCACGAACAGCTGCTTTGACCAACACGGTCGGTTTGGCTGCGATGGGTATAATCGTCGTATACGGGACGGTGATCTGCGCTCTGCGTGTACTGCTGCTGATTTCGACGGTTAAATGTTCAGACAACTTTGTTAATTCGGAGACTTTGAACGATATGTCCGCCGCTTTGTCCTCGTGTGTGTGTATGTGTGTTGCCGTTATAGAGATGGCAAGCGACCATCCTGTTGAAAGAACGAAGGTGGTGGTCAGCGCTGTCGGCGATGGACAACCGCTGTGTTTGCTGTTGTCAGCCGCTCGATGCAAATGCGTGCGGGCCCGCATCGATGCCGGGTACAATCGGGAATCTGTGTTCTCTGGGCTCTGGCTGTAAAGACGATGGACGTGGGCTGACGTTGACATCTGTTGTGATAGATGTACCTCGCTGTCGTTCGATCTGCCGCTTTCACACTGGCTATTGAAGAGGAGACGGTGGCTCTGGCTCATGGTGCAATGACTGTGTGCTGGCGGCAATGATGCTGCTGCTACTCGCTGTCTGAAGGAATGAGCGAAGACTTAGTGACGGGCTTGCTGTGACATAACCCGCTCGCCAGCCAACGCGGTAGCGGTGTGCGGCAATTCGTGAATTGAAGCGGAAGGCTTTAATCAACCTTCGCCTCATCATTGTGTGCTGTCTGCTACGCGCCAGTCGACTGAAGACTCACTAGCTTTTGATTTTTGTTGAAAACTCATCTGATTTGACTTCAAAAATAGTGAAATGATTATGCATTTGATCAGGCGCGTGCGATTTCGTTTGCTCTCGCCGACCACTTTTGAGGTTTCTGACAGTCGGCGGCTCTCCCAATTTTATCTCCGCTGACGGTCAGCAACGGTGTGAGGCTGACTGTGCTACTGGTACCGTGTTTTTAACACTCACCATGTTTGCTCTGTATAAACCATTATTGAATGTTGATTATTTTACGTGTTGAGCAGGCCTCATTCCTGCTCAGGCTGGCACCACGGTGAGTGGAAAAACATTTATTTCCTGCTGTCTGATGCGGCTTACATCGGGCCATTTCTGTCGGGCAACTGCTACGCTCTTGGACTTTAACCTCGATCGCTGTCCTGTCGATGAATAACCTTGTGGTGAAGGGGCGATGAGCTCGCTCACTGATGAAACATTTTCGGACGAATACGCTCTGGCGTCGATGAGGGAAGGAAAACGAACAGCTCCGCCAAATGCTGGCGGGCAAGTCGCGGCGACGGGCGCGACTCATCGACACGAGCGATATCTGAAACTGTATCTTTGAAGTTTGACCATGACACTGACGCGACCAACAAAGGATTTGAAAGGAAAAGGATTTGAAAATCACTCAACGGCACAATGGTTTCGGGGATCTCTGAGACGCCAGCAAATCAAAAAATAGGCGCAAATGAATGAGCAAGCGCAAAATAACGGCAAAGAACAAAGTGAAACCGGCCCGCAATCGTACATACTGAAACAGGGTTGTCGAATCTGCTGTCCGTAATGCCAGCGATCGCGGTGCTGTTGCTGGGCCCATGCGGTGTCGAACTACGGTGCGCAGTGGTGGCTTCTTTGCTTCTGAAGCGACAAAACACGAGACTTTGGTTTGCTGTGTTTTGCTGACGATGTTTTCAGCGAGCGACCTGCCAGGCTATTTCTGCGACAATAATTAGTACCGTGGCTATAAATGTGCGTGAACTTACACTGATAGCTAGTTTCGATTCAGCTGGAAAACAAATTAATATTCCGCAAAGGAGACCTGTTCTGAAGCGCATGGGACATATCTCTGACAGCCTGGCTGTTTACGGATGGGCGTGGTGATCTGTTTGGCTCAATCTTGGCTCCATTGGTTGGTAAAGGGAGGACGGTCTTTATCGACAAACTGTTCATGTAATCGCATGATCTGGCGTGTTGAACAGCTGAGCAGATCCGTTTCGTACTGAAGACCAGACGGCATTTCTCTCTTGCACAACCGTAATGCGAACGTTAGGGTATTGACAGATGGTTTACATGTGGTATTGATTGTTTTGGCAGCGATACATTCGTCCGCTCGACGCCGCAAGCGTGGGCTTTAGCAGTAAATAAAAATAAATGAGCAATGTTCAGTATGACCTCTCAATCTTTCCGTCGCTTGTATTGGTGCGCGCGGCACACGCACGCACGCGGCAGATCGCTGCTCGAACTGTGCACAATTCTTTGTCGTGAGATTTCTCGAATAAGGCCTCTTGTCTTGTTCTGACAGATTTTGTAATGTGCTATTGACTGACCATTGTTGTTGTTGCGTGAGCGTACTGTCGGTCTGTGACCAGCTTTGCTGACAAAGCAGCGACGCCAGCGCCGGCAAACAGCTTCTGCGGGTTGTGCTCCCCACGACCAGCCCGCGACGTACACGCAGGTAATCACTACGACGCTGTGGCTGCCTGCACTGGCAAAGGTACACTCACCGCCCGCATGGTGGGAGTTATCATTGCTGCCTCAGGCGCTATCGTCAGGCTCACGGGCTTCGTCGCCGCCCAACTGCTGATGACCAATGACCGCGCTATTAACGTATTCTTTGACGTGCGGGCCTGTTGTCTTGCTGTTAGCAGCAATGATAGAATGACAATGACCAGCGCAATGTTGGGGCTGTGTAACCAGCGTGGTGATCGTATGTCTGTGGCGACCGAAACGAAGGCGATCCAAACTTTCAAGGCTGTTCTTGGCACAGCATTGAAGAAGAAGAGGAAGACAGGCAGATGGAAAATTTGTTTCAGTACCGAAAAGAAAGGAGGCGTGTTATTGACAATGCCGCAACCGGTTAACCAACAACGGCGGTATATTTTGTGCTGAAGTGACTTCAACTGAACCGACACTACGGCTGCATCCGTGTGGGCCAACGATGAGCTGGCGTCTGCGCAAACATATGAAATAACGTTCGACGGTTGCTGCTTCTTGTTTGCTGGCAAAACGAAGGCGCACCATTACAATCGGTTGAGCGATTTCGCCTGTCTTGGGTGACGAGCAATGAGCAATATTTGATAATTTAAGCCCTGCTCTGATGGCTTGAGCACAGTGGAGGAACCACGATCCGGTACTACATGCAGCGATGACGACCACGTCATCAGCACAAAAATAATCGAACTGACATTTCGATCAAGCTGAGGGCTCTGGACAATTCTGTTTGTGATTTTTACTCTCACTCTTCAACTCGTGTTCTGTGAAGCTGTGACAAGCGATGGGAACGGTGGCTTTTGATGGTGATGACAACTGAATCATAGCTCACGAACCAGATGTGCGGTGTTGATCTGTTTGGCTGACCCAGCCAGCGAAGACATTCTTGTTGTTTAATGGCTGACATTTGGATTGTGTTGGTTGATGCGGGCAAATCCAGATTCTGTAACGGCATCGCGCGAAAATCCGGTGACGACTGCTCCCCGCGAATATGTTCGTTTGGTGTTTAACGTATTAAACCTGTGACGATAACACGAAATGGGCGGATGACGGTGAAGGTTACTGCGATCATGGTCTGTGCCCTCGGTGGCCACGCCAGCTGTGCGGTGGGCGCCTGGCCATGATGAAAAGCAATGTGACTCTGCTATTATCGCAGGCTCCCGGTATACTGCTGATTATATGATTTCTTGCGATGATCATGATTTTGTAACGTCAACAACTCTG